>CAUYRT010073196.1:0-23133 GCA_963574885.1 Lepilemur ruficaudatus
ATAAAAAATTCTCCTAGTTTTCCTTCATTTAAGAATGTGTTTTCACATCTTCTAAAACTGATTTATGTGAATAGCTGTACAGCTTGGTAAATTTACTAAAATCATTTAATTGTTCACTTAAAATGGAGTAATGGCATGGAAAGTAAATTATACTTCAATAAATTTGTCAAAAAAATAAAAAATAAAAAAAATAATATGTCTTCATTCCTGAAAAATAATTTCATAAGCTATAGAATTTGCAGTTGACAGTCTTCTAATTTCAGCACTTGAAAAATATGTTAGTTCCTTCTGACATCCATGGTTTCAAACAAGAAATCTGCTGTCATTCGAATTGGTGTTTCCCTATAGGTAATGTACTATTTCTTTCTTTCTGCCTTTCAAGACTTTGTTCTCCCATTTACAGAAGTTTAGTTGTTGTGAGTCCTGGAATGGATTTCTCTGGATTTATTCCATTGAGCTTTACTCAGCTTCTTTAATCTATAGGCTGTGTCTTTTGTGGCATTTGGAAAGTTTTCAGGCATTGCACATTCATGACTTTTTCGTCTCCATACTCTCTCTTCTTATGGACCTCAGGATGAATGTCAGATCTTTTGTTAGTGTCCTGCAAGTCCCCGAAGCTATTACTTTTTTTCAGGCTCTTCCTTTCTATTGTTCAAATTAAATTTTATTGATTTGTTCTCAAGCCCACTAATGTCCTCTGTCATCTCCACTCTACTGATCAGCCTGCTTTTGAGATTTTAATCTCAGCTACTGTATTTTTTAGTTTTATAATTTTTATTAGCTGCTTTTTAAAATAACTATTTCTTGCTGAGATTTTTCTATGCTTTGTTTTACTTTATTTTCTTTTTGTTTTCTATTTTTCTATCATTTGTTTCTAAAACATTTGTAATTTCTGGTTGAAGCATATTTGTAATGGCTGCTTTAAATAAGATAGATAGATAGATAGATAGATAGTTAGATAGTTAGATAATTCCAACATCTGATTCATCTTGGTGTTGGCATCAATTGATTGCTTTTTATGCTCATTGAAATCAACATATGGCAGGTGATTTTCTATTATATCCTGAACATCTTGGCTAATATGTAGGGGGATTTTGAGTCCTATTAACTTATTTTTTTATCATTTTTTTTTTTTTTTTTTTGCAGTCAGATACCCTGTTTAGGCTCAGCACACATGTCCTGGCCTATTTTTGTGGGCTGTGAATTCACTGACAATTTCATTTTCTGAGCTTTTGTGATACTCCCTTGGTCTGCTTGGGACCTTCTGAAGATCCCAAGTGTCTTAGTCTGTTTGGGCTGCTATAAAAAAATACCACAGACTGGGTGGCTTATAAACAACATAAATTTATTTCTCATATATCTGGATGCTGCAAGTCTAAGATCAAGGCATCAGCAGATTTGGTCTCTGATGAGGGCCTAATCTCTCATTCATAGATGGCACCTTCTATCACTGTCCCAACATGGTGAAAGGAAGTAGCTACCTCTCTAGGATCTCTTTTATAATGCCACTAATCGCATTTGTGAGGGCATATCCCTCATGACCTTATCAACTTCTAAAGGCTCAACCTCCTGATATTATCACCTTGGAAATTCAACTTTAACATATTAACTTAGGGAACACACAAACATTTAGACCATAGCACCGATGTTCCCCTGTTGATGCTTCTAGAGGGCCCAGAAGGAGGCTCCTCCAGCCAGAAAACCTGGTGCCTGTAGGTGGGGAATGGAGATATATAGCATATCTCAGGCTGGACATTTGTGGTAGGAGCCTTGTCAATGTGGCTGGCTGTCCAGCATTTCTAGGTGGTGAGAAGAATTCTCCAGCATGGAGAGAAGTCAAAGTCCCAGGTAAGGTGCTTGCTGTGGCAGGATTCCCCTAGCTGGTGCCACCTGGCTGCTCTAGATAGGGAAAGGCATTTAACAGCTCACAGAGAGGAAGAGGCTTTCTGGGTTGGGCACTTGTTGTGGAAGGATCTACCCCACTGTACCACCCACATGCACTGGGGGAAGAGAGTCTTAGGCCCACTGGGAAAAGAGAGTACTTTCTGCTTCTTGCTAATTGTCAGTGGGACTCCTGAGAGACCCTGAGCTCACCTGGTATTATTGTCAGGTCTCCATTACAATCCACAGGAGGAATGAGATAACCTGGACCATCTTCTGTTACTAGGTTGGGGATAGAGACATTAAGCCTAGGTCATATTCTGTGGTTGAGTGGATAGTGATAAGATGTCCTGCTTCTATATGTTGTCCCTCCAATCTTAGGGTTTCTAACCCTGTTTGCCCATTTCCCATTTGTCAGACTTCTTCTTTGGTTGACTCTTACGTTATTTCCAGAATTCAGTTACACTCCTTGAGGTGGACCAGAAGCCATATCATCTAGAACAGAAGCTAGTGTTGCTTTTTATACTGTAAACGTTAATCTCAACAAGGGATGAGTTTTGTAAAGAATTTAAATTTTTAAATGGCAGCTATTTCTTTAAGATATAATAAAAGCTAAAATTTAGAAAACATTTCTTACTAAAAATTATTTTAAAATAGGTATTCCTATAATTTTCTAAATGAAATCTATGAAAAACTTTTTAATATCTGAAGCTTAGAGTCTCTGCTGACATATTCATAGAAATGCCACTTTTAGGTAGATGATTCAATAGCATTATTCTGTTAACAATGCTTTTTATGCGATAACTATGGGAGCTGACTTGGCTCTTAGCGGTAAACCACTAGTCATGCACTAGTGTTTTTCACTGAGTGTATAATCATTTAGCATAACAAATAATTAAAAGGAACACCTCTACTAAATTTACATAACATATTCCCAGTATGGGACTTTATAAAATGATGAAGTATTAAATCTCAAGACTTCTAAAAAGCATAAAACTGCAGCTTTAAGTTATAGTGGAAAAGATTTCAAATCCCAGAAGGTGACTCAAAACAATGTATTCAATCAGCAATTCAAAAGTACTTATTAAGTGCCTGCTATATTCCAGAGACTGTGCCAGGTGGTAGGATTGGTAGGATGAGGCTGAGGGTGTCTGGCTCAAAGTTTATGGAGGAGGCGACCTCTTAATAAATAATTACAGTACAATATGGTAAACTTTATAAGAGACATATGCATAAAATGCTACTGGAGCAGAAGGAAACAGTATCTGAGTAACAAAGTCTGGGCAAAGATCACATCATGTATGTGAGTATTAATTAGAAAAAACAAAGATAGAAATGATTCTCAACTCCTTTACCGTAAGAGTAGTAAAAACAGTCCAAAATGTTCCTGAGCATCTCAAGTCACCAGGTAATTGGAAAATACAGTTGTATCATCAAGATTTTTTTTTATAATAAGGGAACAATTGTCTTTCCTTAGATGATTTTCAAATGTGCCTTTGATTGATTTTAGGGCTGGGGCAAAGAATATACAAGTGAGCATGCATGAGGTGTCTCGCAGTGCAAGAAATTAAGGAAGTACTCAAAAAATCTACAGAGATAAAGGTATGTCAAAGGCACACAGGAACCAACTGAAAGAGCTTCCAGTGAACAAAGCTGGAATAATTTGAGCAAGAAAATCAATAATGTAGTACTGGATTATAATATAAAGTATAAAATAAATATTCATAAGTCCATTTTTATATAAATAAATGAATGATCAGAGACAAATCTTTCATGCAGAAAAATTTCCTTAGTTTTTACCTAATGTCCTTTTCTGCCCCAGGATCCCATCCAGAGTACCACATGAGATTTCATCATTATATCTTTTTAGGCTCCTCTTGTCTATGACAATTTCTCAGACTTTCCTTGATTTTGGTATTCTTGATAGTGTTGAGGATTATGGGTCAGGTATTTTCAGGTATTTTGCAGAATGTCCCTCAGTTGGGGTTTGCTGATGTTTTTCTCATGATTAAGTAGAGGTTATTGCATTTAGGGAGAAAGACCATAGAGGTAAAGTTCCATTATCATCACTTCTTATCAAGAATAGGTACTATCAGCAAGACTCCTCACTGATAATGTTAACCTTGATCACCTGGTCAGGCAGTGTTAGCTTTCTCCACCCTAAGTTTACTCTTTTTCCATATTCTATTCTTTGGGAGGGAGTCACTATACACAGCGCATGCTTAAGGGTGAGGAGTAATATTCACCTCCTTAAGGGCAGAGTATATACATAAATTATTTGGAATTTTTCTGCATGAAAGATTCGTCTCTTATCATTCATGTATTTATATCCATGGTTTCCCAAAAATTGCTCTAAAAAAAATTTAAAAGACAATCACAAGCCAAACCATGTGTTTGAAAGAATGAGGATGTACCTTTACAATAAAAATAAAACAAAAAGTGTCAATATGAAATGTCAGAGATGTCAACTGTCTAACTTAGTACTTAAGGAAATCAGACATTTCATACTTAGTAACCTCATTCTTTTCTACTATGGTTTCTTAAGGAATATTTTTGTGGTTTCCTTCCATATATTTTAGAAAATAAATTATGCTCAGAATTTTTCTGATTTTATATAAATAGGCCAATAATTTGCCCTGACAAGAGTAATAATTAAAAAAATAATAACACAGTAAATGATTTTAAGGTATCATGATGCTAAAGGGTAAGATGGTAGGTAGAAAACTGACATCCATGAATAATTAAACAGATCACAGAGCTTGGGATAAGGACTCATATTTGTTATAATAAAAGAAGATTTGATTTGAGAATCCACTGGAGCCAAACCATTTGTGGTGTTAGGTCAATTTACTACACAAGTAGATTATTCTTGCATTCATTCTAGGCCTACATGCACATCCAGCCAGAAAGAATGTTCCTACACATGGTTCTCTGAATCAGGATAACTTAATCTGTGCAGAACATTCCAATATATGTGTATATGAAGGAAAAAGTTCACTCCCTGCTTTCCCAGGAACAGGAAATAATAAATCTATAAGTATTTTCCAGTGCTTGAAGGTGGTAAGATAGTTCCTTTAAATCAGACTTCCAAACACCAGCTTGGTTGTTACGAAAACAATGCTACCATTTTAGTACCAAAAAACCATCTGCTACTCTTCTGGGTAATATACTCTCTACCCTCCAAGTTTGGAAAGGAAGCTTTATTTCTCTTCCCCAAGCCTTCTACCAGCCCACACAGTTAATTAGGAGGCACTGGAATAGATACAATATCCAGTATTGTTAGCATTGGATACTGTGTTACGCAGAACAGGCTTACCATTTGCTTCTCAATATGCTTGAGTTTACAAGGCTCAGGGCAATGGAGAACACTCAGCTTTTGTAACCTTTGTGGAAGTGTTGGATGTGTATTTGTGTGGGCACAAAGTGATTATATTCTAGAAGATTCAAAGATTTTCCTAATGGAGAGCACAAAAAAAGAAGAAACTGTTTGAAAGTTATCCATTACAAATGACTTCCAAAACTAAAAGTCTTGTGGAAAGATACAGCCATAACTCACTTGTTCAACTTTTGACTGCTGTGGCAAAGAAAAATGGAAATAAATAAATAAATCATCTTCAAAGCCAGATTAACCCCAGAAAATGAGTAAAGAATTAGATGCTCAGTGCCTTCTCCCATTCAGTATGACAAATCCCAGAAATGTTCACAATTGCCACAGTTTGTTAATTGCTACACAAGAGTTATCACATTAATGCAACTCAGATGCCAAGAAGGGTTTAAATGAAGTTAAATGAGTAAAGCATGCAGAATGCTTTTCATTGTTCAGGCTTATGGGTAGTCAGTGAGTTGTATAATTGGGATCGCTAATGTTTCCAGCTCATTTAGTCTTTTATTGTATTGTGTGAACTCAACAAACATCTGCGAGAGAGAGACAGAGAGAGAGAGAGAGAGAGAGAGAGAGACAGAGAGAGAGAGAGAGAGAGAGAGAGAGAGAGAGAGAGAGAGAGAAAGTGCAATATGCCACATTCAAAGACCCTCAATGCCAAGATAAAAGATATAATTTTCCTCCCATTCAGAGTTTACTTTCTTAGAAACTAGATTTTTAAAAATATATCTGTTTGACTTTTTGTTTATTTGCTTCTCTGTAATTGCCACAGATAGCTAAATCTTTGCTAATCAAAATATGGTTCATAGAGTCTCAGGCCTATCCCATACCTAGAAAATCAGAATCTACATTTAACAAGATCCCTAAATGATCCGTATGCACATGAAAATTTGAGAAGCACTGAGCTAAACAAAAACCCACATGAAATCAGTAAAGAAAAAATATATATAAATTTTGTACTTTAGAGTAGAAAGCATTAGTCTTCTCAGTTCTTTGACAAACATTAATCCTAAAGAGCTTATAAGATCCTATAATGCACTCTCTTGCTATATTGTCTATTGGTGTTGCTACTTAAATGTGAACAAAGCAATTACAGACATACTTACTTTCTTTAAACACACAAATTGTGATAACAAAGTTGAAAATAGGTAATTTATGCACCAAGCTTCTTTTGTTAGTTGTTTTTAAATGACAAAGTTTTTGATGCGGTGCCTGAAACCTTTCTTTTTCAAAAATATTAAGGGGGTAGAAATGTTTTAGGTTACATGGATCAGTTATATAATGTTTGAGTCCTGGCTATAGGTGAGCCTATCACCTAAATAGTCTTCATAGTACCCACAAGGTGGGACTTCCCCTCTCCTACCCCCTTCCTCGGCTTGATTTTCACTGAGTTTTACTTCCTTCTGTGCACATGTGTGCTCATCAGTTACTTCCAATTTAATAGTGAGTATATGTGGCGTTTGTTTTTCCACTCTTGAAATACTTCACTTAGGAGAATGGACTCTAGTTCCATCCAGATTGTTGCTAAAGGCATTAACTCATCTTTTTTATGGATGACTAGTACTCCATGGTATTCAAATACCACATTTTATTAATCTACTCATCAATTGATGGGGACTTAGGTTGATTTCACATCTTTGCAATTGTGAATTGTGCTGCAGTAAACATTCTAGCGCAGGTGTCTTTTAGATAAAAAGTCTTCTTTTCCTTTGGGTAAATACCCAACAGTGGGATTGTTGGATCAAATGGTAGGTCTACTTTTAGTTCTTTGAGGTATCTCCATACTTTTTCTGTAGAGGTTGTACTAATTTGCAGCCCCAGCAACAATGTATAAGCGTTCCTTTCTCTCTGCATCCCTGCCAGCATCTGTTGTTTTTGGACTTTTTAATAAAAGCCATTCCGTCTGGGGTAAGTTGGTATCTCACTGTGGTTTTCATTTGCATTTCCCTGATGATTAGTGATGTTGAACCTTTTTTTTTATATGTTTAGTGGCCATTTTAATGTCTTATTTTTGAAGCTTCTGTTCATGTATTTTGCCCAGTTTTTAATAGGGTTATTTGGGGTTTTTTTTTTTCTTGCTGATTTGCTTGAGCTCTTTGAAAATTCTGGTTATTAGCCCTTTATCAGGTGTGTAGTTTACATATATTTTCTCCCATTCTGTAGGTTGTCAATTTATTCTGTTGATTGTTTCCTTAGCTATACAGAAGCTTTTTAGTTTAATCAAATCCCATTTACTAATTTTTGTTGTTGCCATGAATGCCATTGGGGTCTTAGTCATAAATTCTTTCCCCAGGCCAATATCTAGAAAAATTTTTCCTAAATTTTCCTCTAGAGTTGTTATGATTTCATGCCTTAGATCTAAGTCTTTAATCTATCTTGAATTAATTTTTTTGAGTGGTGAGAGGTAAGGGGGGTTTTATTCTTCTGCATGTGGCTATCCAATTTTCCCAGCACTATTTATTGAATAGGGCTTCTTTTGCTCAGTGTATCTCTGCTTTGTCAAAAATCAGTTGGTTGTAGGTAGATGGTTTTATATCTGGGTTCTCTGTTCTATTCCATTGGTCTATGTCTCTATTTTTGTACCTACACCATGTTGTTTTGGTTACTATAGCCTTATAGTATTGTTTGAAGTCTCATACAGTAATGTCTCCAGATTTGTTCCTTTTGCTTAAGATTGTTTTAGCTATTCAGGCTCTTTTATGGTTCCAGACAAAGCATTGAATTATTTTTTCTAGACCTGTGAGGTATGACTTCAGTAATTTGATGGGTATTTCACTGAATTTGTAAATCACTGGGTAGTAGGGACATTTTAACAAGGTTGATTCTACCTATCCTTGAGCATGTTTTGTTTTTCCATTTGTTTGTATCCTCTGCAGTTTCTTTCCTCAGAGTTTTGTAGTTCTCCTTGTAAAGATCTTTCACCTCTTTGGTTATGTATATTCCTAGGTTTTTATTTTCTTTGTGGTTATAGTGAATGGTATTGAGTCTTTGATTTGACTCTCGGCTTGACTGTTATTAGCATATAGAAATGTTACTGAGTTATGTAAATTGATTTGTATCTTGAGACTGTGATGAATATATTTATCAATTCCAGGAATCTCTTGGTGGAATCTTTAGGGTTTTCTAGATACAAAGTCATATCATCAGCAAAGAGCAACAATTTGACCTACTCTCTCCTGATTTGAATACATTTGTCATTGTTCCCTTACCTGATTGCTCTGTCTAGGACTTCCAGTACTGCATTGAATAGAAGTGGTGACAGTGAACATCCTTGTCTTGTCCAAATCTTAGGGGGAATGCTTTCAACATTTCCCCATTCAGTATGATGTTGGCTGTGGGTTTGTTACATGGCTTTTATAATTCAGAGATATATTTCTTCTATGCCTAGTTTGTTGAGGGTATTTACCATGAAAGGGTGCTAGATTTTGTCAATGCTTTTTTTGCATCTAGTGGGATGATCATATGGTCTTTTGTTTATGTGGTGAATCACATTTATTGATTTATGTATATTGAACCACCCTTACATCCCTGGGATTAAGCCCACTTTGTCCTGGTAGATTATTATTATTATTTGACATGCTGTAGGATTTGGTTTGCTAGTATTTTATTGAGAATTGTATCTATATTCCTAAGGGATGCTGGTCTACAGTTTTCTTTATTGTTGTATCCTTTGCCAGCTTTGGTATCAAGGTGATACTGGCTTCCTATAACAAATCGGGGAGGATTTCCTCTTTCTCAATATTATGGAATCATTTCTGTATTATGGGGACCAGGTCTTCTTTGTAGATCTGATAGAATTTGGCTGGGAATCCTTCTGGTCCACAGCTTTTTTCAGGAGAGGTTTTGTATTACTGCTTTGATCTCATTGTTCCTTATTGCTCTGTTCAAGAGCTCTATTTCTTCCTGATTAAGTCATGCGAGGCTGTGTGTTTCCAGGAAGTTGTCCATTTAATCTATGTTCTCTATGCACATAGAGATTTATGTAATATTCATGGATGATGTTTTGTATTTCTCTGGTATCAGATGTAATGTCACCTTTTTCATTTCTGATTGAGCTTATTTGGGTCCTTTCTATTCTGTTCTTGGTTAATCTAGCAAAAGGTCTGTCAATTTTGCTTATCTTTTCAAAGAACCAACTTTTTGTTTCATTAACCCTTTGTACTTTTGTTTTTCCAATTCATTTACTTCTGCTCTGACCTTTGTTCCCGCTTTTCTTCTGCTGGCTTTGTGTTTGGTTTGTTCTTCTTTTTCTAGCTCCTTGAAGTGTGATGTTAGGTTGTTAATTTGAGATCTGTCTTTTTGATGTAGGCTATGAATTTTCCCCTGAGGAATGCTTTAGCTGTGTCCCATAGATTTTGATACCTTGTGTCCCCTTTGTCATTCAGTTCAAAGAATTTTTTGATTTCCATCTTAATTTCATTATTGACCCAATAATCATTCAGCAGCAGGTTGTTTAATTTCCATGATGTTGTGTAGGTTTGAGTGTTTCTCTTGTAATTGATTTCTAGTTTTATTCCACTGTGGTTTGAGAAGGTACATGGTATCATTTCGATTTTTTTGAATGTGTTGAGACCTGTTTTGTAGCCTAAGAGGTGATCAATCTTAGAGAACCTCCTATGTGCTGCTTAGAAGAATGTGCATTCTGTAGTTTTTGGCTAAAATGTTGTGTAAACGTCTGTTAGGTCCATTTGATTTAGAGTTTGGTTTATATTCGCTGTTTCCTTATTTTGTACTTTGATAATTTGTAGAACTCTGACAGTGAGCTGTTGGGGTCCTCAGCAATTACAATGGTGCCATTTATTTCCTTGCTTAGCCCTAGTAAAGTTTGCTTTATGTATGAGAGAGCTCCTGTTTGTGCACATACATACTTAGGATTGTCATGTCTTTTTACTGAATTGCTCCCTTTGCCATTAAATAATAAACGTTTTTTGTCTTTCTTTACATTTGTTGGCTTAAAGTCAATTTTATCTGATATGAGAATGGCTACCCCTGCTCCCTTTTGATTTACTTTTGTATGGAATTTTTTTCCCATCATTTTTCCCCATCATTTCATGAGTCCTTGTGCATGCTTGTGGTTTAGTTGCATTTCCTGGAGAGATCAGATACTTGGGTTGTGTTTTCTTTCAACCATTTTGCTAGCCTGTGTCTTTTGAGAGGAGCATTCATTCTGTTAATACTAATTGATAACATTGATATGTGGGATGTTGGTCTGTTCTTCTTGTTGAACAGTCCCTTTTTGCTTTTTTTACCTCTTGCTCTATTGTTTTATAAGAATTGTGAGTTTTTTGGTTTTTTAGGTGAATTTACACTGGTGGTTTTCTGATTTGTGTATCGTGCTCTTCTGAATATTTCATGCAGGGTAGCTATGGTCACGGCAAATTTCTTCAGTGTTTTTTTTTGCCTGGAAAAGACTCAATTTCTCCATCAATTGTGAAACTTAATTTTGCAGGATACAAAATTCTAGGCTGGAAATTGGTCCATTTAAGTTGATTGAAGACTTTCTAGTTTGTAAAATTTCCACTAAGAAGTCTGCAGTTAGTCTGGTGTGTTTTGCTTTGTAGGTTATTTGATGCTTTCACCTTGCTGCTTGCAGAACTTTCTCCTTCATTTTGACTTTGGCCAGGTTGATTATTTTGTGTCTTGGAGATGCCCTAATTGCTATGAATCTTCCTGGTGTTTAATG
This sequence comes from Lepilemur ruficaudatus, assembly GCA_963574885.1. NCBI lineage: Eukaryota > Metazoa > Chordata > Mammalia > Primates > Lepilemuridae > Lepilemur > Lepilemur ruficaudatus. Next base: position 10,947 of record CAUYRT010073196.1, read on the forward strand.
TCCATCTTGCATCTGTATGTCTGAATTTAGAGCTACCAGGGAAGTTTTCTTGAATAATTTCCTCAAATAGGTTTTCCACATTTTTATCCCTTTTTTCTTCTAAGGGGTACCTATATTTGAATGTTACTTCACTTCACATAGTCCCATATCTCTCAGTGATTGTGCAGATTTTTTTATATTCTTCTATGCCTCTTTGAATGACCAGTTTATCTCGAGATCCTTGTCTTCAAGCTCTGAGATTTTTTCTTCCCCTTGCTCTAGCCTGTTTTTAAAGATTTCTGTTGTGTTTTGAAATTCCCTAAATGACTCTTTAATTTATTTAAGTTCTATTATATCCTTTCTTATATTGTCTAGCTCTCTAGTGACTTTTTCATTTCATTTTTTTTCCACTGATTTCCTGAAAAAAAAATTTTTTTTGCTTCTTTTTGTTGGTTTTCAACTTTCTCTTCAATTGCATTCATCTTATTTGCCATCCATATGCTGAATTTCATTTCTGTCATTTTGGCAATTTCCTTATGGGTGGAGTTCACTACTATAGCTTCAATTTGTTCCCTTGAGGGTATCAAACTATTTTGTTTTTTCCTGATATCAGGGTTCTTTTGCTGGTTTCTTCTGATCTGGTTCCTCTTCTCTCATCTCTTAGTTAACAGGATTGCAGGGTACCTGTTCTCTTTTGCTGGAGACTCTCTCTAATGAAGTTGAGGAGTAATTAATGGCTGTTCATGGCTGGGGGATCCTGAGTAAAATGTTGGACCTCAGGGAGGTTCTGCTGGGCCAGTGGTAGTGGTGGGGACTCAGTAGTGGGGCCTTCAGATCCAGGCACAACTCTGGAGTCTCAGGAGTTTGATTGCAGGCTTGGCAGGGGCTCTGGAGCTTCAGGGGCAGAACTTCAGACTCAGGCAAAGTGAGAACTGTGGAGCTGGCTCTGGGGATTTCAGGGGCAGAGTCATCCATATGGGGGGCTGCTCCACCAGAGTGGGGACTGCTGATGCCCAATCACACAGGCAGGGGTTTGTCTCAGTGGCCCATGGTCCATGTAGGCAGGTTGGAGCTGCTGATTGGCCAAGGTTCTCCCCTCACACCCAGTACACATTGAGGCAGTCACCCTAGGATTTACAACTGGTATCTGTGGTGTCTGGAGCTCCTCCTCTCTTAGGTTCCCATGCCAAGGAGGAAGAGTATTCAGCCCCCAGTCACAGGGTATGACATGGTAGAGCATCTGTTCCTTCCCCAGCCTGACGTGGGCAACGCAAAGGCTATCACTGGAAGGCTGGGTCCTGAGAGGACCTGGCTCCATGCACCAGAGTGACCAGGATGTGGTGTCAGTTGCAGAAACCTTGTATTGACAGGCACCAGATCTCTGCTGCACCTGCTCTCTGGAGGAATGACTCTGCACAGACTCTGAAGAGCTCCATGATCAGCCCAAGGGCTGTAGTGGAGAAGGGTACCCCACACAGATCAAAATGCCTGTAAGTTTTGTTTCTCTCCTAAAAATAAATATCCCCTTGGGTTGCTTCTATCCTGCTGCCTTCCTCTCTTAAAAGCAGTATAAATTATATTGGGACCTTTAGCTTAATCTTCAAGATGGTGGATGATGCTTGTGAGTAAGAAGAATCAGCCACACCCTGTTTGATTGAATTGGTAGCTGTTGTAATGAACTATAGAGTTGTTATCCCTGTCAGTGGTTGATACTTGCAGAAAAGAGCCAACTGTAGAGATGTTCTTTTGTGCCTGTAATAAGCTCTAGTCCCTCAGGAGGAGTCCTTGAATGCCCAGGTTTTGGGAGGCACCTTGTAGCTCCCAGGGGTTGCTTGATTTCCACCACAGCAGAGGTGGGTGGAGTAGTGAGGCTGGACATAGTTAGGTTGTATGAGCCTGGAAGGCTTTGCAAAGCCTTGAGAGGGATCAGAGTTTGTTTTCCAGCTGCTAGGGAGATCCACTGGGAGGAGGGTCAAGGCTGGCTCTCCAAACCAGGATCACTGCTCCTGAGGAAGGGGCCACAATTCCCTGACTGGATGTTGAGAATGAGCTCCACCCCTCTTGCATTATGGTGTCTGGTTGCATACCAGTGTGCCTGAAGATGCCATACTTGGTTGCTATGGCACCACGGGCTGGGATCTTCCCTACTGGAGGACCCTCCCTAATCTGACAGCTGTGGCTTTACTGTGGGGAGATGGGTGCTTCCTGAAATCACCACATCTCGGACACCCATAGTATTCTCCCATCAGTTCTACCCAAGTACGCTCCCTTGATTCTTGAGTCCAGCTCCCAAATCTTCCCCCTGTGTCACCTAGTAACCTGCTCAATACCAGGGATCAGCCTGTGTTTGAGTCACTGGTCTGCTTCTCTGAGAAATGCTGGCAGGCAGGGAGCTCCCAGATCAGACATCCCGGGTCCACTGCAAGTCCTCAAGGGTAAAGGTGTGGACTCCACTCTCTGTGGAAACCTCAGACTAGAGCACATGCCATTTGGAGAGAGGTGGACACTCACCAAATTCTCGCCTCAAATGCTCTTCTTATTGTAGTGAGTCGGGGAGGGGCAGGGAAGGACAAGAGTTTGAATAGAAGAAAGCCAGCTCTCTGGCCTCTTCAGTCACTCTCCTTGGAATGGAATTCCACATGGAGTGTCCAAGCTATGGGATCATGCAAGTTCTCCCAACAACTCCATGGTCACCACAGTGCTTGGGCTCATGGGAGTGGAAAAGCTTCCAAGTAGTTTGGTAGCCCACACAGGACTGAAGGACTATGGAAGGGAGAAAGGAGTCCCTCCTTACCCCTTTACTGGACTGTGAGCCTCTCTGGGTATGATCCTCACCAATATCTTTCTTTCTTTATCCTCTTCCTTCTCTGCTTTGCAATTTTCCTCTGTGAGGTCCCTGGTAGACTCCCACACTTCTTTCTCTGATGTACATCTGAGCTGCATCCCCTCTCCCCTCTCGTTTATCTGAAACCTTCCTTCCCTCCGGGATGGTCTGACAAGTGATGTCTCTAGTCAACCATCTTGTCCCCCCTCCCTGGGTTTGCAGGTACCTGAAACTTTACCCAGTGGTGTGCTGGTATGTGGTTAACAGCTAGCTTTACAGTAGAAGGGACAGCTTTGATCTGAAGCAGTTGGTCATTTTTAGTGTGAATAGTCTCACTCTGGCCAATTTGAAGCCATTAATATGAGGTCATGGAACTGGATTTGGGAAGAAACGCATACAAGCAGCTCTGCCTAGTTAGTATAAGGTAGCTCCCACACAGAATTGGTTTGTCACCTTCTCCTACATGCACTTTGAATTGGCCCCTTAGCTCTCCCTAGCACTTCAAGGCTTCAGAACCCAGTTGGAAAACCACTTCAATACAACAGGAGGAAAATCAAGGCAACCAAGCATAAAATAGCATTTGTTTCATTCTTGCAATCCCTTTCCTTGATTCCAACACCTGTTTTGCTTGTCCTGCCTGATTGTCCTTGGATCCTCTGCCTTGATCCCTTTCCTGACACTGGCATCCTTCTGATGTCCTCAGTGCTACACCAGTGGCTCTGAACTCTGCCAATATGGCCTATCGAGCAGGATCAGAATCTGACATGTTTTATACAGCTTATAATTTTTGAACTAATAAAATGTACAAACTAAATGTAAAAGTTCAGAAATGATTTTCTTTTTTTGTTAAGGTAATTCAAAGTTCTAGTTAAAAGCCATTTTACAAATATTAAGTGAACCTTTTCTATTGCTGGCATTGTAATAATTTCTTCAAAAGGAGAAAGGAGACTGAACAACACCTGATTCCAAAGGCTCAGGTGTGTTTCACAGGTTATTTTCACTCATGAAATTAGTAAGAGGAGGAAGGGAGGGCTCTCTGTGCTGCACCCTTGGTGCCCTGCCCTGCATTCTCCTGTGAGTGCTTAGCTCCCCTTCCCAGCCACCTCCCTCAGGCCCAGTCAATTGTTACTGCCCTCATCCAGGGAATAATGTACCTGAAGCAGAATCCTAATCTCAGTGTTTTTAAGAATTTCTCCTTTATAATGCTGAGAACTAACCAAAGCAAAAGTATTCCTTGGCTTTGTGATGATTTATTAGAGTGTCTAGTGCCAGGCAGATGGAACCTGCAGGGTCAGTCCCTGAAAATGGTGCTCATGGGAGGTGTCTGAACTTTATTAAACCCAACCACTCCTCCACAAATGCTTTCTAAAGGTATGCATTATCACATCAAATAAACTACGTACGGAATTTACTTGTATAAACTGAAGATGAGAATTGAACAGCTGTTGAATAAGAAGAAAGATGAAAGTAGAGAAAAGACAGGAAAACCTACTACAAGGCTGATCCTACCACTCTCAATTTTAAAGCTCCACATGTCTTAACACGTTAGTCTGTGAGTACAGTTTTCATTTCATTTTATAGCACTGAACTTCTCTTCTAATAAGTCTGTTCTACATAGCAATTGCAATAGTAATAACCACCACAACATATTGTCTTACTTTTCTACATATTGATACTGTTTCCTGCTTATAAAGTTTTTGTCAGTTTGTGAAAATTAAGAAAATGTTAATATTAGATCCTTTAAAATTAAATAATTTTCTTTTGTAAAAATTATTAAAAATATGCAACTAGCAGATTTGTATTTTATCTGAATAAAATATACTTTCAACTTTCATATGCCAATCACATAGTTCATAAAAGGAAAAGTTATCTAAATACCCATTAGTATTCAAAAAGTAATTTAAGGGTATAAATTTAAAGACATTCTCACAGATTTAAAATTTCTATAAAACTAAAATCATGCAATTATATTTGTGATCTATACGTAGAACGTGATAAAATAAACATCTTAATAACATAATCATGCACATAGAGGTAGCTCAAAAATGTATGCTGAATAAACAAAGTGACCATTGCATTTATAACACAAAATGCCATGGTTTTGCTGGTTGGTGACAACTAATTAATAATTAGCACAAGCGGATGGTATCGTTCACTATTCTACTAATAATAGAACTAATAACTTTATCTTAGTGAAAATAGTAATAACTATTAATAACTTTATCTTAGTGAAAATACTAATAACTTTATCTTAGTGAAAATAGCTTTATCTAATAATAACTAATACTAATAACTTTATCTTAGTGAAAATAGAAGATGAAAAGTGCTCATCAACATTTCCACCTTGAATTTTATCTCTTAGCATGTTACATATTATCTTATGCTGCCAATATCTCTTCCTTGAACATATTTACTGTCTAATCTTTAATTATGTTATGATACTATTGAAAAAATTTGAGGATTCATAAGTATTTGGTTAATTTATTTTGAAGAACACTTGGAAAGATCCAGGTAGGCACTTAAAATTTGAATGCTTAAAATTACCCTTAGAACCAAGGGATATATTTATTTTTATGTGTGGCTAATTTATATTAAAAACCCTTATTCAACTATTTTAATTTGAATGCCTCAAATTAACCTTAGGAGGAAAGAATATGTTTTATTTATAAATATTGAGAAGAATGTACATTGTAACTGTTGGAAATAAAAGCAATTTAGAGGTCTACAGAAAGCATGAGAAACTATTAATTATAGTCTCAGAAGAATGGGACTTCATTTCATTTACCTAAATGCTTTATATTTTAGATTTGTGTTCCAAGGAGGTTTTTAACATTAAAAAAGTAATTTTTATAAATCGCAAAAGTAACTGGTAGGGTACTTACAAAAAGCAATAAGTAGCATTATTTAACAAAAAATTAACTACCATGATTTGTGTTAGCAGAATTTTGAAACCATGGGGTCCTCCTAAAGCTCCGTAAATCTCAGTCTCGTATGACAAACTTAGCAAGGGAGGGTATTCGAGTGAAAGGGTGCTAAAGTAGGAATTAGAAGCATCATCCACTAACCACATGACTATTCAAGATACCAAAAAAGAGATGAAGAATTTGGATTGCTTATTCTAGAAACCCTCTCTTCATTCATGTTAAACCATCTACATATTAACAAATAATGGATATGCTAATAAACACAGAGAAATGGAAACTGTCATATTCTCTCAGTCATTGCTTCTTGGTTTCTGCCATTGTCAACATCTAATATTTCTCAGAAGGGCAGAATCCCAGCAGCCATCGCAGCTCTCGCAGAATCAGAGCGAGCGTCAATACCAAATCCCAGCTTCTCTCAGTCCCTGCAGTGATATTTTCATACTGGAAGCAAGTTAACCAGTGGCAGCTTCTCATAAACTTTGAAAACTGCTCCATTTGACCAGGCATAGTGGAAAGAGGCTGCAGGTTAAATATGACCCTAGGATAAAGCAATGAGACAGCAAGTCTAGCGCTATAGAAACCAGAGTATTGCCAACATCAGAATAAAGGTGGGGTCTCTAGGGCCAAAAACAACATGCTTATATTCCTTTCTCTTCAGTGTGGAGAATATATTGTAAGGTTTGAAGGGCAAAGCCATTCTTTTTCTTACACATTAAAATATTTACTTTCTTTATCTCATTTCTATACTTTTCCCACATTTTATCATGCCATTTTTCTTTAACTTTTATCTAGATTTCTGGTCTCAGAACCACTTTATATTTTTTAAAATTATTGAGGATCCCAAAGAGATTTCACCCATGTGGGTGACATGTATCAACATTTATCATATTTAAACTAAAACTAAGATTTTTTTTTAATACATAAAAATGCACAAGCACACATTCTACCAGCTGTCAGAGAAATAACATCACCACGCATTACATAGCCTCTGGAAGACTCCAATACACACTAGTGAGAGGATACAACTGACAAAAAAATTCTTCTGGTTATTACCATGAAAAGTGCTTTGACCTTGCAGACCTTATGAAAGGAGACCTCCAAAGGTCCTCAGACAGCACATTGAGAACTGTCACTCTAGACAAAAAACAGAAGGCAGAAAATTCAAATTGTTTTTATCCTTTTTCCTAGTAATGTCTACTCTTCCTCTAAATGTTGAAAAACAAGAACAAAGTTGGAACTTACATTACCGGACTTTATGAATTATTATAAAGCTATAGTATTCAAGATTGTTTTATATTATACACCTATGAGAATGGCAAACACTAAAAGGACAAATCATACCAACTGTTAATGAAGATGTAGGGGAACTGGAACACTCACACAATGGTGGTACGAATATAAAATGATGCAACCACTTTGGGGAAACAGTTGACAATTTAAAAAAAAATTAAACATATACCTAATATATGATATGGCTTTTCCACACCTGGTTCTTTAAACATGAAAAATGAAAGTATATGTCCCTACAGAAATTTATACATGAATATTACAGTACCTTTATTTTTAACCGTCAAAACCTGGAAACAACCAAATGTCTATCAACAGACAAATTGATAGGTAAACTATGGTACTGTATATCAATACAATGCAATACTACTATCAACAATAAGGATTGACTATTGATATATGTAACAACACGGGTAGATGATGTTCATAATAATTTTTCTTGGTAAAAGAAGTTAATCAAAAAATAGAACATTAAGAGAATGAAAAGACAAGTCACAGCCTTGGAGAAAATCCTCAGAAAATGCATATCAGATATAAGGTGGCTATCCAAAATATATAAAGAATTATCAAAATCCAAAATTAAAAAAAAAATTTAAATGGGCAAAAAATCCAAACAGACACCTTGCCCAAGAAGATATAGAGATGACAAGTAACCATATGGAAAGATGCTCCATATTATATATCATTAGGAATTATGAATTAAAACAGTAATGAGATACGACTACATATTTATTAAGGTGGCCAAAATCCAAAACACTGACAATACTAAATACTAGGCAGGATGTGGAGCAACAGGAACTCTTATTCATTGCTGGTGGGAATGCAAAATAGTACAGCCACCTTGGAAAACAGTTTCTTACAGAACTATACATACTCTCACCATATGAGTCAACAGTCATCTCCTTGGTATTTACCCAAGTGGGTTGAAACTTATGTCCGCATACAAACGTTGATAGTGGTTTTATTCATAATCACCAAAACCAAGATGCCGTTCGATAGGTGAATGGATAAACAAACTAGCCATCTGTAGGACATCTGTTCAATAGAATATTATTCATGATAAAAGGAAATGAGCTGCTAAGCCATGAAAAGACATGAATGGACCTTAAGTGCATATCACAAAGTGAAAGAAGTCAATCTGAAATAGCTACATAATGTGTGATTCCAACCAAATGACATTCTGGAAAAGGCAAAACCACAGAGAAATAAAAAGATCAGTGGTTGCTAGGAGTTCAGGGGAAGGGAGGGATAAATAGGTGGAGCATAGGGGATTATTAGGACAGTAAAACGATTATTCTGCATGATACTATAATGATGGATACACGTCTTTACACATTGGTCAAAACCCATAGAATATACAACACAAAGAGTGAACCCCAATGTAAACTATGGACTTCATTTGATAAAAATGTCTCAACATTGGCTCATCAAATGTAGCAAATATATCACATTAATGCAAGATAATAAAAATAGGGGAAATTGGGCAGGAAATGGTGAAAGGAGTACACACATGGAAGCCCTGTATTTTTCACTCAATTTTTTTCTGTAAACCTAATACTGGTCTAAAAAAGTCAATTAACTTAAAAAGAGTAGTGCAGATTATATAATTTCATTTGTATAGAATTTTAGCACATGAAAAATAATCTATGTGCCCTGGCAGTGAGGAGGAAGAGAGGTAGGGATTACAAAGTGGCACAAGGAAACCTTTGGAAGTAATGGATATGTTCATTATTTTGATTGTAATGATGATTGCTTGGGGGCATACATATGCCAAAATGTATCAAATTTTATACCTTGAATATGTATGGCTTGTTTTACATTGCTTTGCATTTCTAACCATTTCCCAGGGGATGTTAATGCAGCTGGTCTCGGGACCACACATTGAGTATCACTGCTTTAGAGATTAGAGAGAGCTATTGTTCTCGCCTTTGGTGGCACTTTGGAATTCACTGGAGAGTATGAAAAAGGAGAAATTCTGATGGAAGTAGTTTGTGGTAAAGCCTGATTTGCAGATTTTTAAAAAGCTTCATAGATGATTCTCACTCAGACAAGATTAAAAGCAATTAGGATAGAGATACGTTCAAAAAATTTTAGTTCTTCTACATCTTGTTCACTTCTGACAATAATTTTCCAAGTATAACTAAAAGACAAGGGCTAACACACCTCAGACAATTCTCATGTGTACACTTGAAAATTCTATTAGTTTTATGTTTATCACATGTAGAATTTTTGGTATAGCCAGTAAAAAATTTTTTTGTTAATTTAGCACATATTAAGAGGAAAACCTGGAAATTACATCTTTGGCTAGAAATAGCTACAGTTTAATCTTACATCCATCAGTAAAATATGATCTCTAAATACAATAACTCGATGCCCTTCCCTTTCCTTGAGCTGCTAACTTGTAGATTATAGAAAATAATACAAAGTGACAGCTGATCAATTAAGAATTATTTGAGGGATAGGGTGAGTTGTTTTATAGATTATTTTTACTGAATAAATGTCTTCCCTTTTCATAAAACGCCTTTAAAATCCAGTTTTCTCATGTTTCATGGGCCATCCACTAGTTTCTTCTAAAATCTTTCCCCCTTAATAAGAACCAGTGTAGAGAGGAAAAAAGGGCTCAGGGGTAGAGTCTGTACCCACTATGCAGTACTGTAGAACTGACTGGAAGCTGAAGCCCTCAAACCTGACGAATTACTCATTTACACTTCTGTTTCCTGTCCATAGCCACAAACTGTGAATGTGAATAAAGAAAGCTGTGATATCTACTCTCCATGTCAGCCTCAAGAACTTCTCTTCTACATAAACCTATTTTTAGTTCCATATGGATTACTATTAACTTAATATGCTGAAAAGCAGCTCAGGGCATGGCTCATAGAAAGGACCAACAGATCTCTGGCCAGTGGGTCACATGGTTACAAGGATTTACCTGGATAAAACCAGAGCAGTCTAATAAAATTCTATTTAGTATATTAAAAGTTATATTGCCAGCCTTCTGAATCCTATCATTTGTGGTTTACACTAAAAAAGAGCTATTGCTGTGACTAACTAAATTCTTTAACTAGCTCAGCGTAGGCATTTTTAAGTCAAGCCTAAAGACAAAGGTAATTTTATAAAATAATGTGTGTGATTGATTGAACAAATCTGTCACTAGCCCAACAAACAACAGAAATTTCAGTATAAGAGTATTTTAAGGCATTTGCTATTTTAATGTGATTTCTTAATTTGGGTGCAAAAATTACAATTATATGGAATCCATATCAGCATTTATATTTTTATGTGCACAATTTATATTATTTTGTATTAAAAAATCAACTGAATCAATTACCAATGAAAACACAAAGTTCTTTTCAAGATTAGTGAATTGATATCCCTATAAAAATAATACAATTTAATTATCTCCACAGCTAGCTTTGCCAATTCTAGAACTACACACTCAAATTCAAATGAGTCTCTAACTCAACCATTTTATTTGTTAAAATTGTTCCAACTAAATGCCACAGGGGTGAGACAATGAATGTTTGGAAAAGGGCTTTATAATCAGAAGCCAAAATTATACCCAGAGCTATGAATATGAACATATTCCTGATTACCTCAAGAGTGTGGCAAAGTTTTAGTTAGTTTGTTTGTTTTCAATTAGAGAGCTTTATTCTTACTTTTCCTCTATCTCACAAAATATAGTTTTAATCTGTATACTCTGGTGCCCTTCTAGGGTAGCAAAGTGATAGGTTTTAGATGAACTATGTCCTGTAATTGGCCACACAGAGCACAAGTAATTGAGACAAGAGAAAGAACATGGTTGAAAGTTCTGCTCTGGGTTCTACTGTATTCCTGCCCCATGGAACTGATTTTACTTCATCATTAAATGAAGATGATAATGCAGGTCTCAATTCACTTCCTAGGTACATTACTCTGACCTTCTGAGATACAGACATTAAAAAGCAGTTAATGAACTTCCACTCCTATTGAGTATAGAAAACCAGAAGATAAATTTGCTCCTATTTTAATGAAACAAAAAGCCAGATTATTATAAAATTAAAGCAGAAGAAATAATAATCAAGAATTTTCCATAATTAATAAAATATGTCAAACAAAAATCCAAGAAGCTCACTTAATCCCAGGGAGCATAAACACAAACTAAATCACATGAAGTAAAAACACATTCAGATGAAAATCAAGATTAAGGAAAATCTAGAAAGTTGTCGGAGAATGCAAAGACATAATTAATACATGCAGAGCACGATGATAAAAACAATTGTTGACGACTCATCAGAAACAACGGAGGCAAGAAACTAATGAAAAGACACCTTTAAAGTACTGAATTAAGAAACTGCCAACCTAGAATTCTATATCCAATGAAACTATTTTTCAAAAATGAAGGAGAAATAAAGACATTTTCAGACAAAAAGAAAGTTGAAAGAATTCATCTCCAGAAGACCTGCTCCACAAGACTAAACCTTTGAAAAATACTATGTAAAGTGAAATTTAGGATATTTAAAGTAAATTAGGCTACTTAAAGTAAAACTATTAAAAATTCATTGTGGGGTTTATAGCACATATAGAGTGACAAAAGAACATAAAAGTCAGGAATGTGGTAATTGGAAATATACTACTGTAAGATTCTTACATTGTTTGTGGAGTACTGGAATATTCTCTTAGGCAGACTGTGAGTAAATTAAAGATGTATATATTTTAATCTCTAGAGCAGGGATTTGTACACTTTTTCTGTAAATGACCAATTAGTAAATATTTTAGGCTTCATAGGCCATTTGGACTCTGTCATACCTACTCAACTACACTACTGCAGTACAAAAGCGGTTGTATATAATATGTCAATAAATGGACATGACTGTGTTCCAATGAAATCTTATTTATATAAAAGAAGGGCCTGCAGGATGTAGTTTGCTGATCCCCTCTTTAGAGCATCCACTAAAAAAAGAGGGGGGCGTAGCTAAAATGTCAGTAAAGGAGATAAAAGAGAGTACTAAAAATTACTTGATTCATTGTAAGAAAGTAGGAGAGTAATAAGGAGCAGGTAGGACAAGTATAATTCAGATACCAAGATGGTAGACTTAAATCCAAATATATTGATAACTACATTGAATTGAGTTGGGCTAAACATCCCAATTAAAATGAAAAGACTGTCAGACCAGATTTTTAAAAAATCTACTAT
>CAUYRT010073197.1:0-26682 GCA_963574885.1 Lepilemur ruficaudatus
TTAGACAACATACGTGTAGCCAGTTCATGGATGTGAGACCGTAGGAGCTGTTGGCATAGTATGAATCATATGCCATAAGGATAATTTGTGTAGCACCATTACATAAATACGATATATATATATATATATATATAATGTATATATAGTTTCCATACACTTACAAATAGGATCATATGGGATACTTATGGAAATAGACCAAAACATTTGTATTAACTGAATATTTGAGAGTTGAGGTGGGAGGGGAGAAAGAGATTTGGTGTTTACCAAGGAAGTCTAAAATGAGAGGAAGAATCAACTGAAAAATGAATGTGTGCTGAGCACTGATCATTATAAAGCACTATGTTGGACACTGTTAGGGATATAAAAATGTTTAAGCTATGCCTCCTACTCCAGATGTTTGTAATCTTATTGGAGAAATGAGATGAATGCTCATAAAGTCATTCGACAAATATTATCATACCTGCTAGTACTACAGTCTCTGTGCCATGAGTTGGGGTTATAAGTCATACGAGAGAGTCAGAATCTGTGGTTAATCACATAGGCCTAGGTTCTCATGTGGTTTGGCTTTTTTGGGGGGCGGGGAGTACTATAGAACTTTTGGCAAGTTGCTTAATTTTTCTAAGCTTCATTTTAATTGATTGACCTTAACAAGTATTTATCAAATCCTTACAATTTTCCAGGCATGATTCTAGGTGATAGAGATACAGCAGTGAACAAAACAGAAAAAAAAAACGAATAACAAAAAACCCTACCTCATCAAACTTACAGTCTAATAGAGAAGATAGACAATAAATAAGAAAAAGTGTTAAAATTTACATACAAGAAAAATTAGTGACTTACATAGTAGGTTAAGCAGTATAAGTGCTAAGGAGAAAAATAAAGCAAGGAAGGGAGATGATAGAGTGGGGGTAGGATTTTGTGCAGGGTAGACGGGGGAGAGGATGCATTTGAGTGAAGGTCTGAAGAAAGCTAGCGAACAGATGGAAATTTGAGGGAAGAACATTCTAGGCTGAAACAGTGCAGAGGCCCTGAGGCAGCAGCTGGCCTGGCTCCAGCAGTGAGGAGGGCCACACTGTGGAGTGAGAGCAGGAAGGGCAACAAGTGAGGAGCTAGAGAGTGGACTGGGGTGGACGGCTCATATAGTCTTCACGGATTGTAAGGACTTTGCTTTTACTCGGAGAAGGATGAAAAACCGCTGGCAAGTTTTGAGCAGAGGACTGATGTGATCTGACTCCCATTTTCACAGATCAGTCTGGCTGCTGTGGGGGTGGGGACAGCAAGGGCAGTGACGGGGAGACTGTTCACAGAAGGCTGCTGCCATGATATAGAAGCTCGATAGTGGGGGCTTGGGCCGGCATGGTAGTGTTAGTGAGGTCAGAGTCTGGACAATACAGCAAATAAGATTTACTGATGCACTTGATGTGGGTAATAGGAGAAAGGGTGTACATTGGTTTGCTAGAGCTACCATAACAAAATACCACAGCCCGGTGGCTTAAACAACAGGACTTTATTTTCTCACAGATCTGGAGGCTAGAAGTCCAAGATCAAGGTGTCAGTAAGTTTAGTTTCTCCCGAGGCCTCTCTCCTTGGCTTGCAGATGGCTGCCTTCTTGTGTGTCTTCCCGTGGCTTTTTCTCAGGCATGCATGCCCTGCTGTCTCTTCCTTTTCTTATAAGGACACCAGTTATACTGGAGAAGGGCTCTACCCTAATGGCCTTATTAACCTTATCTCTTTAAAGGCTCTGTCTCCAAATACAGTCAGTCACATTGAAGGTTAGAGCTTCAGCATATGAATGAGGGGGACACAACTCAGTTCATAACAGAGAGGAAGGAAGAAAGATGGCTTCAAGGTTGAGCAATTGGAAGAGTGAAGTTGCCCCTTGTGATGATGGGAATCCTCTGAGAGGACCAGAGTTTGATTTTTTGTTTGTGTGTTGAGTTAGGGGGTGGAGTTCAGTTTTGGACAAGTTAAATTTCAGGTTCCTATTATATATCCTAGCAGATATGTAGACTAAGCATTTGGAATTCAGGTTTGTGGCCCAAGAGAGAGGTCTAAGCTGGAGATGTCAAAGTCGGCACTAACAGCATAGGTGACATTTCAAACCATGGGACTGGATTAGATCACCAAGGAAATTCAGACAGAGAAAAGATAAGAGGTCAACAGATCAAGCAGAACTAGCAAAAGTATCAAGGCAGAGTCGCAGAAGAGAAAAGAGGAAAACCAGGAGATAAGAGGGTCCAGGAAACAAAGTGGAGAAAGGGTTTTAAGGAAGAGGGAGGAGTCAATTGTGTCAAATGATTAGAGAAATTTTGGTGGAGTGGTGAAAGTAAAAAAATGATCACACTTTCAAGAGAGAATGAGAGGAAAGAAACTGAAGACAGCATATAAAGACAACTTTTTCAAGGAGAGAAATGGGATGGTAGCTGGAGAAGGAAGTGGGGTCAAGAAAAGGATTTTTTTGGTAAGGTGGGAGAAATAACAGCATGATTGTATGCTGATGAGAGTGATCCAGAAGCATTTCTTCATCTATAAAAAGGCAGAAATGTTAGAATCTATCTCATTATGCAGCTAAGAGAATCAAATATGATAAAGCCTGTCATGGAGTGGGTGCTCATTATGTACCGAGTGTTGTTCATAGAAATCACAGTCCCTGCCCTCAGACCAAGGAAGAGAAAGACACATGAGCAGAAGCCAACAGTACAGTGTGACCGCTGCCTCTGGAGACTTCCTTGGGCTGCTGGGGAATGTGGAGGAAGAGCCCTGGAGGTGGACTAGGGTGTTGGGATCCCGTAAATCTAAGTGGCAAGCAAAATAGTGGGACCAAGTCTCCTGCCACATCCAGGAGGCTAGAGGGAGACTTGGGCTTGCCAGAAAGTAAATAGTAGTTGAGGATTTAATCCCCTATGTTATTTTGCTTTCAGTCTGATTTTCCCTGGTGTCCGCTTAGCCTCTGATAGCCAATTCAGCGATTTTCTGGACGGCCTTGGCCCTGCTCAGCTAGTGGGACGCCAGACTCTGGCTACACCTGCCATGGGTAAGGATTCTGTTACATGATTTCAGTTTTTCTTTTAAATTATTGAAAATTACATTCTCTAAATTTCATAGAACCTTTAATAATATCTTCAGCAAGAATAATAAAATCCTAGATTTTAATAATAAAAAACCTTTATTTTTTTCTATTTTAATTTCTAATGCTTTTTAAAGGAAGACATCATTAATAAAATTTTAAATATATTTGAATCTAAGAAAATATGTAGGAAATGATGTTACACCAAGGTGGCACAAACATTTTCCTTACTGCATTTGTATACTGAAGCATGTCTGTTTCTTCCCCACACACCATTAGGTGACATTCAGGTAGGAATGATGGACAAAAAGGGACAGTTGGAAGTGGAAATCATCCGGGCCCGTGGCCTTGTTGTAAAACCAGGTTCCAAGACACTGCCAGGTAAAAACAGAAGAGATTTTTCTATTATTGTCCATAATCCATATTGTTTCAATTTAGAGTCTGTTTTCATTAGATGCTGAAAACTTTGTTTTTAGTTAATCGAGGTTTCTAATAGATGAGTCAGTTATAACTGGTCTAGGGCTGAAGTAGTTTGCGTATTTATCCTGAATGAGTGTTCAGTGAGGGTGGTCTGGTAGGGATAATATAAGCTGTTGAGTAAGTATGTATGCCGTAGAACCACTGCAAAATAAAAACCACCACACAGAGATAATTCATTTTGTCACAACATGTACATAAGAAGTTCTTTTTTTGTTGTTGTTAGCTAGTGTTTTCTGTCATTATTCAGTTTATCTAGAGCTTCTCTTTAGCAATTCTTAGAGCTCTGGAATTAGGATAAAAATAGATAAAGGCCCCAATAGTAGCATAATCCTATGTATATTGGATATTCTAATTATACGACTTTTACTTCCTATAGTATATAAGGAAAGAAAGGCACTATTTTAATTTCTTATGCTACTTATCACACTGAAATACATTATAATCTAAGGTGCTTGAAATCACGTAAAGGCCACAGTGATTCTGAATGCATTATATAGAGCCCGTTTGATCAGATGTATAAAACAATTGCTGAGGTTTCTGAAACTTGGCTTCGAGCCTCAGCACCTCCACTGACTGACTTGTAATTTTGAATCTCTTAACTTTTCTATCCTTGCAGAAATTTTAAATTATAATATACGAGGGCTGTCTGGAAAGTATCCAGCCATTGTAATATAAGGAGAGTGGTTACGTGGCTGGATACTTTCCGGACAGCCCTCGTATATTACCTGTTGTACAACCTTGCACTAGTGATTAAGACAATTGTGTTTGTACAGGTCTTGGAGATTGTCAGCTTACTCTGCTATAACAAGTATTATGGTTTACACATGCATGAAATGTTTTTTATGAAATGTCTGTCAGATAAATTTTAAGACATAGTTTATAATCAGTTGCCTTTTCTGTAATTTGTATATATTACATCAAACCCCAGCCCTGTCTTATACCCACACCATCGCCAATATATAAGTGCTTTTGGGTTATAATGAGTGATTTTGGGGGACGAGTGGGTAAAACAATAACAGTTCCAAGCATGTTTAATTAGATTTAAGTATCCATAAATGAAAGACTGAGTAAGACATGTTTCTTGAATATCGTTAGGAACTAGAAGCATTTCACGTGATTTAATGCAACATTTAAATCTGTATAGCCAGTTGGTGGCAAAATAATAATAAACTCAGAGCTATCTCAGCATCCCCTAAAACTCTCTTAATGACTGACAATTCTAGTGATTTTGACAGAATGTGGCAAGGCCAGGGACTTGAATGCTAGCTCTTTTACCCAAAGATCAAGCTGTTGCAGATGTCACTGTGTGTTGGGCATTCCGTGTCCGTAAGTTCATCACTTATTCTCCTCTGTTCCTCTGTTTTCTTTCCCAAGCACCATACGTAAAGGTGTATCTTCTAGATAATGGAGTCTGCATAGCCAAAAAGAAAACAAAAGTGGCCAGAAAAACGCTGGAACCCCTTTACCAGCAACTATTATCTTTTGAAGAGAGTCCCCAAGGAAAGGTTTTACAGGTATTTACTTGTTTATCCCTTACCTAAGAAAGTATTTTCATGGAGTCAGACATTGTACCAAAATCTTTTTTTATTACATTCTTTTATGTCCCTCACAGCTGAAATCCTTTGGAAACTTCAGAGCAGTGGCCAATGCAATAAAACTACATACGTTGTCACTTTCTTTAAAGTGAATTATAGACTTGCAAATCCCCATTGCCCATAAACTCCAATCTCCCTGAACTGCTTATGATCTTAACTCTCCAGTACAGTTTTCCTAATTTAACTTTGGATTCCAGTAGTTAAAGACAACCATTCCATTAATCAAAGACAATTATTTAACTTGATCTTTGATGTCAGAACATTAACTGAATGCATGTTAGTATTTTAATGTAAGTTTTTTGGTACATAATTATATTGGTACATAATTACATGATTATATTGACATTACTTTACTACTTATTTTGCCAACAGATCATCGTCTGGGGAGATTATGGCCGCATGGATCACAAATCCTTTATGGGAGTGGCCCAGATACTTTTAGATGAACTAGAGCTATCCAATATGGTGATCGGATGGTTCAAACTTTTCCCCCCTTCCTCCCTAGTAGATCCAACCTTGGCCCCACTGACAAGAAGAGCTTCCCAGTCATCTCTGGAAAGTTCAACCGGACCTTCTTACTCCCGTTCATAGCAGCTGTAAAACTTGTCACAGCAACCAGCGTTACAAAAAAAAAAAAAAAAAATCACAGATCGCAAACCCTGGTAACACTGCATGCTTAATGTTGTGTCTTCTGAGCCTGTTTCTAGGGATACAAAGCGATCCTGTGTTCTCAGAGGAAGTTGCACACATTGTGCCCTAAAGAAGGCCCTCAGGTGAAAGAGCAGAGATATGAAGAACTATCAGGTTTGGAGTTCAATGACACTCGAGTTTCGGTCCAATCTGAAGCCATGGATTAATCTCAAAGAACTAGTCAGTTTCATGCAACAAAAGCCCTTTTCAATGGCACCTTTATATTTTTATCGTTCCTTTTTCTTCATTTATCTGACCCCAAAGCCCTGTTATGCCACAGAAATGGAGCTGTACAGCCATTAAGCCATGTTACAGGTCAAGGAGTGAAATCCTAGGAAGCATCAAGTAAAAAGCAGGAGACCAAAGAAGCGGTCAGGAACAAAGCGTCGGCCTTCCTCTGGCCAGGGATCTCAAGCAGTCAGTCCAGCGAGAAGAGAGGCAGGCTCCCGTCGCTCCACAGGCATGACGTTTACTAATGCCAAGATGTGTTGAACTCTGAAAAACAATTCTGTGGCTACACTGTACTGAATGAAATTAAAGAAACTTTTTTTGCATGGACACAGATTAGCTGAATACTTAAATTATTTTCTTGGGGCTGCAACTTGCAAAAAAAAAAAAGAATAAAAATCAGCCATTTTCAACAATTTATATTATTTTTAAAAATAAATTTCACTAGTGCATGGTTTTAAAAAGGGGAGAGAATGCAACAGGGTGATACAAAGACACACCATGTTTATTCTTTAAACCAATCATAGTCTGTGTTTTGGCAGACATTACAAATGAAAATACTTTCTAGAAGATACTTAAAATTCTCTTTATGTGACAAATAAGTATGATATATTCAATTTGTTTCCGTGTTAAATATGCAAATCTTATGAAGTTCAATATGTGCAAATTTTTCACATCTTTCTTCCTCTTCTCTCACGTTTTCTCCTCTCCCTCTTTTAATCTTTCATTTTCTTCTTCCCTACCAGAGTGAACCTTATACTAAAAAATTACAAGTTTTTGATCCGATCCTCTCTTATACCCCGTGTTTGATTCAGAGCTGTAAGATGCTTCTGAATTTCTCAAGGGAAAAAACAACCAAGAGCTTTCTTTATTTCAAGCATGTTGAAAAGGATTTTGCAACATGACTTGGGAGTACATTAAAGTAAGTCAGCATGTATTTGACAAAGAAGATATTTGAACTTTTGCAATTTATTGTACAGTGCATGGTAATTTTTTTCACCTTCAAAATTCAGTTTACAGGAAAATCCAAAAATCATGTGGCCATTGTAATGTCTAATAAATTTGTTTTTAGCACCAGCATTATTCATACAGGGGTTAAAGTATTATTTGTAGAAGGTCTTAGGTTTTGTTTGCTTTTTAATTAGTTAATGCAATTTCTTTAGCCAATTTCCATTTACTATGTGAACAGAAGCACTGCTAAAAATTTGGAGCCTTCGAAACACAGGGCTGTTTATTAATTCATTTTTCTGTAGTAAAATTCAATTTTTCACAAATTATATTTCTAAAGAAATATAGTAAACATAAATTTGCAACAAACAATTTTAAAGCTCCAATTTTTAGGTGACTCAAAGAAAGTCATTATGCCTATTAATAGTTCTTTGATGCCATCACCAAAAGTCTACATGAAAATCCGCTAAAGTCAAAACCCCTGCCTTTGGTTTTATGGACAGTTATTACCATTGGGTGGTGCTACAAGGTCAAATATTTCTCTTAAGTTCCCCTATTTAGAGGAAAAGTCACTGGTTATTATAAAAAACCACCCATACTTCCTGGTTCTTTATGTACACTTCGATAACACATTCTTATAAATTGATTTTAATGTTTTGCAATAACTTTTGAAATCCTCATACATCCTATTTGTTTAAATTAAGTCCATGCACAAAAATTGTTTTCTTTGTTTTTATTTTTTCTAAATTCATTGCTGACTATTAAAAACTATCATGCTTGATACAGTGCAAAAGTTAAGATGAGTATCACTAAAAATGCCTTCTCTTTATGTGGTGCAATATGAAATACACCAAGACTGTGTCTTGACATTCTGAGATCTATGATGGACCCAGGTAAAGTTGTTAAAAGAATGAATAAAACTTTATTGAAATAATTTAGACACCTGTGTACCAGCAACAATTGATTTCATAGACCTATAGCATACTATCCCTTAGAATAACCGTTTACGGTTTTCCTGATACTAAGATGCAGTCACATAATCTTTTGAGCATATTCCTATACAAATTATTTCTAATTTTAATAAGAAAGACATGACTGTATGGAATATTTGTACATACTTGTCATTATGCAGTATTTATTTAAAAGTTGGTGTTTCTTTTTTTTTATTTTTCACATGTCTGCACCTCGACTTGTGGTTTCGTCATGTAAATAGCACTATGCCAGTGACCATTGCTGCCCTGTACATAGTATGTTTTAAAAGTAAAGGGAATTCCAGTTGGGAAAAAAAGGGCAGATTATTCCTGTAATGAACACCAACTAATGTAAATCAAATTCATTCTGGTGATGGTATTTAACACTTTAAATAAAACATTTTCTTTACAGATGTTGTCCACAGTGCCTTCTCTGACCTCTCTCCTTGGAATGAGTGCCAAGCTCATTCCCTAAACTCACATATCATTTAAAGACAGCACAATTGTTGTTTCCTATCTCTCAATAACGTAAGTGCACTGCTGCTCTTAGCATTAGCCCTCAGAGAGCATTTCTTGAAAGTGCCAAAGGATTTCTGATCACATTATTAAAAGTTGCTGTTTTTTTAAAAGGTTGTTATTTTGGATTGAGGTGCTTTCTGACTGAATGACTCAGCAACTCACAGTTTTATGGATGACATGAGTGAGATTTCTGAGTTAGTCACGGTTGTCACTGATAGCAGAGTCACAAAGACTCATGCACGGTGTCTGCTAGTCCCTGGGCAAAGCTGGTGAAGGTGGCTTTCTGCATATGTCTGCTCATGTCACTTCAGCTTTGTGGGAAGTGGAGGGTGTGTTTTCAATTGGGGAAACATGGTAACCTGACTTATAACAACCTGTCTAGAGATTGGCTTCTATGTTGTGAATATAAATGGGTGAGAGAGCTCCTCCATATCCTTCTGGGGCAGTTCCTCAATCTGGGAGAAAGAGAACCCCAGCAGAGTTCTCATGGTAGACCTCCCAGGCTCTATACTTAAGAGCTAGTTTGGATTCACGCTTGATTAGTAATCTGACTGAAATCTAAGCCTGGTGCTCTCTCCCATTTCCAAGGACTCAACTCCAGTCCCGTCCCCCATACCTATCCCGTAATATTTTTCATCATTCAGTATATACCCCCTACTCTAGTGAGCTATTTATTTGCCCTTAATATTTTAATACAATCCTGTTATAAAAATTCCCTTGCCTTCCTTATATGTCCTCTCCCGAAAAGCCCTTCTACGTTTCTCAAGAATGATCATACTAGTCCCTCCTTGCAGCTCCCAGCTCAGGACTTAGTTCTTTCAGCAGTTCCTGAACAAACTCTGACAACGCCGCTGCTGTTGATACCAACACCTTCATTTCCCAGGGACTCCTGATGCCAAGGCTCCACAAGCAACAATTAAGGACATGCTGGTCTTATAAGGGCTATGACAGAATCAGGCAAGAAATCACCAAAGCTGTCCACCTGTTACTGACTTAAGCTTTCACATTCTGTGCGTGTAAAAATCATGTGCTCTGCATGTTTGTTTCTGCTCACTCAGCTCACGATGTCCTCAGTGTTCTGTGAGCATTCATGGACTGAATAAACAGCAGCTCACACACCCACCTTTAGTTAGTGAAATGTGAATTGAGAAGTAGTACGCAAGGGGAAATTTTAAAAATGAACAAACAAAATCTGTGCCACTCCAATTTTCCATGTGGACTGACTCAGATCACTTAATCTCTGGGGCATTCATTATTTCCTCACCTGCGAAATAAAGAGTTTAAGCTAGATACTCTTCTATCATTATATCAACACTTTAACTAACATGTAGGCTCCATTTTTTTCCTCTTTTGTGTCCTCAATGCCAAGAACAATGCTTAACACATAGAGGCTCAATAAATATCTGTCCAATGAATGCCTAGTCCCTGCTATTTTTGAGGCACTATTTCAGGAATAGTAGTGAACAAAACGAACATGACCCTGTCCTCATGGCCTTTCATGCTAGTAATGAAGACACATTGGTTAAAAAATTACAAGTGTGATAACTTTGCAAAAGCGAAGCCCCCGGGATGCCATGGGAGCATACAGCAAAGTGTTTGAGTCAAGCCTACGCAGTTAGTGAATGCCGATATCTAAAAAAATGAACAGGAATTAAATAAAAGGAGATGATGGCAGTGAGAGGCAGGAATCAGATGAAGAAAGTTCCAGGCAGAGAGAGCAACAGGTAAGAAATTTGAGAGAAGGAAACCATTACCACTTTTATTACCTTAATAGTGTCTAAAACATTGGTGAGCACATAGGAAGTGCTTATGAGTGAATGAATGCATGAATATAGATTTCTGCAGTCTGGGCCATGTCTAAAGCACTGAGAATTTTGTTAAGAAGCTGATTTTGGTTTAAACTTGATGTGAGATCTATTTGTAAATGAGATCATTGATAAGGGCTAATCCTCTATGTAATGATGTTTTAAATGGTTCTCAGAATGCTACACAATCGTTAATCCCATTAAATTGTTAGGTCTTTGAACATAGGAACCAAAGCCTGAAATTCTGTACCCACCGTAGCACCTCGCTCAGTGCTGAGCACAATTATAGGTGCCAAATACTCTGCCTTAACCGTGAAAGACCCTCTCAAATATTCTCAGAAAGATACTTGTCGTCAACATGGAAGATTCCTGAGTCCTGAAATTTATGCTTGTAGTTTGCATATGGATGAGTCAAAAAGACTCAAAACCCAGGATTTCCTTAATGCCTTTTGAGTACCAGCTTCCTGTCATTTTGCCTTGGGGCAGGGGACACTGGCTTCCTATGCTTCCTTTTCTGATCCATCCATATTGTTTCTAGAGACCTGCCATTCCTCCTGGCCCCAACGGATGGTGGTATAGGAAGTGTAAATTCGTAAACTGGGTCAATCTGTACCTTACCTGTGAAGATTTGTTATTTTGTTTGTTTGCTTTATTTTGTTTTGCCTTGATACCAAAGAGACCAGTTACAGAAGCTATTAGATACAGGGCACAGGGGAAGGCTAGGAGATGTTTTCTAATATATGATGGAAGTTAGTTTATAATAAGAGAGAAGAAAGTGATCAAAGCCAAGTGGAGTAAAGAATTGAAGAGAGAGTCCTACAGGTTTCACATTCCTGGTTCCATATGACTAAGATTCAGCTGCATCTTTATTCTTCCAAGAAAGCTCACTCATTCTAGCTGCAGTGGGTTCCTGCTGCTTGAGGTCATGAGTCCTAATTAATACATTTGGCCAAGGACGTGTCCAATGAAACTCTAGAATCTTGAAAGAGTCACTGAGGTTACCTAGGGGAACCTTATAGCGTTAAAGGACACCCTAATGAGTGGCCATCCAACCTCTGCTTGACAAGTGGATGGAGAAATAAACCCTGCAATGCATCCCATTCCATAGTCTCTATTAGACTCTCTTTCCTAACATTTAGCCTAAATCTCCCTTCCAGCATTTTGTACTTCCTGGGACTAGCACTACCTTCTAGAAATATACAGCAAAGGGCTGATCCCTCTTCCATAAGATAGTCCTTCAAATATGTTATCTATCTTATTATCTCCAACTTTTAGAAGGCAGAATAGCATCTTTGTTAAAAAATACCCATTCTAGGTAAGAATGCCTGAATTTAAATATGTGCTCCCTCACTGGCTGTATAACATTGAATGAGCCATTTATCCTCTCTAAGTTTGTTTTCTTATCTATAAAATAGGGAAGTGGTGATAATAATAGTACCTGACTCACAAGATTTTTGAGAGGATTAAAGGAAGTAATATAGATAAGGGACTAGCACAACACCAGACATATAATTAATAAGTATCAGCTACTGCTGTGGTGATAGTGATTGTAATTATTACTACCACTATTTATTCTCTTTTCCAAGCACTTCTGATGCCTTCAACAACCTGTCTCTTGCTAGAAACCATGTCATCTTGTTCATCTTCTATATACCCTCTCCAGGGTTATTAAGCAGATAACTCAGATGGGTACTAGCCCATGAAGAGTACTATGGACTATATCTGCTTGTCTAGATGCAAGCTATGATTCTACTGCCTTTTTCTGCAGCTGCCTCACATGGCTTTTTCAGACTGGGCTGGTGGGCCACCAACTCTCTCATATCTTCCATGTAAATTGCTTTCTTATTCTGCCCTTGTGGAATTTCACTTCTAGCCAAGCACAGATATAAAAGTTCATTCTTACTAAATTTTTTCATCTTGGTTTTGTCCAATATTCCAAATACTCAGTAGTCCAGTGATTCCTGCCAAAGTCATTATGGCTAAACCTGGCATTCACTCCAAATTATGCTGAAAGCTTAAGATTCATTAGACATATTAGCTTCCACTGCCAGCTCTGTGTCACCTACAAATCTGATAAGGGCATTTTCTCTGTCTTCATGCATGTCTCTGATAAAATGTTGACTAAAATAGAGCCAAGATCTAAGCTTTGTAACTCTATACTGGTATCAATAAGGGTTACTATAATCTAACACATTATAGTTTACAAAATGATTTTAACAAACATGATCTAAGTTAATCCTTACGACTACCTTATGAAGTAAGGAGTAGTATTATCTTTATTTTGCAGATAAGAAAACTATAGTTAATATAGTTCAAATATGTGACCAAAGTCCCCACATCTGAGAGGTGGCATATCCAGATACAAACCTATATCTTCTGACAATTCAGTCAATTGTGAGAACACTTCATTTGACTGTAATCAACTATGTTTTCCTACTTTATCCACAGAGAATTCATTAGGGTTGTTTTCAAACAATTTGCTGAAATATAGATATGCCACATTTACTATATTTTCCTTGTAGAGCAATTTGGGTGCTAACAGGAAGCATGGGAGGCAGGTTGGGGTAGTAAGGGGGGAAGAAGCTGCTGGTTATAATAATACCTATTTTTCTGAATTATTGGGATTTGATTAGATGAGGTATATGGGCTCGGCATAAAGTGGTCACCCACTAATGGCAGCTCTTTTTCTTATTATGAACTTCAACTCCTGTTCTTCAGTTGAGTTAGTTTGTTTTACCATTTCCAGCTGAAGACTATTCTAGTTGCAGACAAGAGAAGAAAAAAATAATTAGAAAATACTCCAGCATTTTCTCCCCACCATTACCTCGGAGCAAAAGACATCTTCTCCTTCCTAGACAACTCCTGGCACTCAAAAGAATTAAAAGGGTCATTTTTATTACCTTCAGCATTTTTCCAGGCTTATTGGAATCTAAGCTTCAGCCTCCGGCCTCTCTTCCTACAGGCACCTGCCCTGGTCCTAGCTGTTCCCACTTACGGGCCCAGCCTCCTCTTCTTACATGTTAAAATCTGAGTTCATCAGCGGTGCCTCTCTGTAATTACACTGTATTTGGCTTTGGCTTTGGTTTTGGTTTTGTTTATACATTTGTTTTTATATATATGTACACACACACACACACATTTGTGTTTTTTTTTTTTACCTGTTTCCCTTTTCTTTCTCATTAGAATTTTAAAATGATAATTTTATTTTTTTTCTAGGTTTTTCCATGCCTCTTTCATCATTACCACTCCTGCCAGGGAATAATACTTATATCCTCTGAATTCTTCAATACATAAATTAAAAATTGTAAGACACATTTCTGATAATGACCAGCATCCATTTTCCTCACTGTCATGACTATAAAATGAAATGGTGACTTACTCTCAAGTGTGTAAGTGACTAATTTCTGTACCACAAATAAAATAGTTTTTTGTTTTTGTTTCTTTCAGAATTATACTCTATTGGCTTGTCTCTGAACTGCCATCTAGTCACTGTTCAGCCTTAACAATGTCATTTATATTCTCTGAGTCTCACTGCCCCCATGTGCAAAATGAGAACAGTAAAACTACCCAATTCATTGAGCTGTCATGGGGATTGAATGAGATGATGTATATAGAACACACAGGACCGTGAGTAGTATAAAATGAGTGCTCATGCACACAAATGCCAACTATTAAGGGCATAAGTAATGGATTGGACTGTCTTGAAAGCCAGCCATTTTGTTCTTTGCTGGTCTGTCTCATCTAAGGCACAAGTCCTCCAAAGGAAGCAAAGGGCTCCCTCTGGACATCTCAGGGCCAAGCTGGGGCACCCCCAGCTGGATTTGGAAGTAGTTCTTCTGAACCCCTCCTAGCAGACCCTTCCTGGAGAGGAATGTACCTCCAACAGGTTCAACAGTCCCCTACCCAGGGCTATGTAAAGGAAAGACCTCAGTGAGGAATCCCAACTAGCGAGGCAGCTTCGGGCCTTCTCAGAAAGGAGCAGCTGGGCAGACAGCTATCTGGCAGTCATTCAAAAGATAGGACTTGAAAAATGCCCTGGGGAAGTTCACTCCATGTGGGCTGGCTGTGTGTACCCCAGAGAGCCGGAATGTGAGAGGAAGTCTCTGCCCCCTGGAAGATAGCACTAGATGGGAGAGGGGAAACCTCAGAATCATCGTAGGTGGATCCTTGAGCTCTTTATGCAGTTTCTCTGGTTATTTCCTAAGCAAGAACTAGGTCAGGCTAGTGTTCACTCTAGTGTTCACCAGCAGAATCTGGGCTCCCCTGTGTCTCAGGTCTGGTTGGTGGGCTGCTGGGGACAACAGGCTTCTTGGGTGGGCTCCTAGTCATCCAAGGATGGTGGAGCCCCTGTGGGCTACAATGGGACTCTGATGACACATGGGGGTACCCAAATCCTGACCCACTGACAATCGGGCCCTGTCTGGGTGGTGACGAACAGCATGGAAACTGTGTCTGACAGGCAATCATCAGCCTTTCTTAGCAATTCTCAAGCTCTTGCTGGAGAAATATTGGAGAAGTAGTTGGAAAAGGTACATGTTGCCAAGTTCATTCTTGATTTGTTATAGAACTTTGTGTGCTAACATCCATGAAACTTATGTAAGTTGTTTGTGACATAGTAAAAAAACAAACAACCAAAAAAACCCTACAGCTTTGGTGGCGTGGAGGTGGTGAAGGGGTTGACTCATTCAGAATGTTCTGAGTTCTGACGAGTGCTGAGCAGTAAAAGTTGACAATTCAGTCAACCTTTAGCTATAAAGCTGGTGCCTAAAGACTGCTAGGGAAATAATCCCAAATCCAAAAAACCAGAAATCCAGTTCTTCAAGGCTTTCTCAAAGAGGAGAAACCATGGGGCACAATAAACAGAGCATGAAGTCTTAGAATCCTGTAGGAGACAGTCTCTTAAAATATCCAGGAGTCATTTTACTTCCAAATGGATAGGCCTTCCTTCCATAGCCATGTCTAGATGCTAGTAGGCACATCTTTCCTGTCTTAGATACATTTTCTCTTCTCATGATGATCACATTTTGGTTCTCAGATGTAAATATCAGGGGCTCTGCCTTCAAAGCTGAACCCCAAACACTATCACTGTTTTCACATCTTCCAGAGAGGAAATGGGGGCAGGAGAAGGGAGGGAAGAAGAGTGAAGAAAAAGAGGGAATCGGGAGAAAATGTCTCAAAACACCTTACCCTTTAGAATTTGATTTGATCTTCCTGTCTAGAATTTGGTCCTTGTTTTCTCAGACCTGGCCCAGAGTGAGGCAGGTGAGGAGCTGAATGCAGGTGAGAACGAGTGACAAGATGGAAACGGAAATAAGCACTTGGAGGCTTCTTTTAATTACATGATTATATCAGGGTCTTCCTGAAGAACTGAGTGTACCTTGAATGTCACTGAAAGGGGTCATGGCTTTAAGAGGACACTTAAAGTCTAGGGCAGGATAAGCTTGGGAATAGAAAAACCACACCAACAGAAGGCAGGGCCACAGCACTATTGCCATGGAAAGGTCTTCCTTTTAGAACACGGTAAGTGGCAATGGGAATACCTTGCAGTTGCTGCGGTAATCTATTGCAAAATACGTGTCCATTGTTTTTCCTTTCTCTTCTTTTAATACAGAAGTATCGGAGGACTAGTTTGCCCAGCCAGGTATATTTTTCTTATCTGTTGGGCTGCGTAGTTAATCTGCTAGATTTCAAACACACCATTTGGTACCTATGAAATAGGATCTGAGGGCATAAAACATAGGGTAGGGCTCAAGGATCCGAGAAACGCGTAAGGGTGGGTACCAGCAAGTGACAGTCCTGGAAGGAGCCCGCCTAGTGCCAGAGCTTTTCAGTCCTTGGTGTCCAAGTTATGAAGCTCTCTACGGATTGACAATTGCTCCCGTCTCCAGTACGTAACTGGTCTTCTCAATAATGACAATTCTGAATAACGTAGTGCAAGGCAGTACATTCCCTGAATCATATTTTTAAAAAATATTCTGTTCAAGGACTAGCAATGACATGGTGAATAAGACATCATTTCAGCCCATAAAGGGCCTACTTGAATGTGACCAGGCTGTATGCTTCTATTCCTAAAATACGATGTATCAGTTGCTAGATAAGATCTGCTAGACAGGAGCATAGAAGAATCGGGTTAATTTTTTTTTTTTTAGAAAGGCTGCCCAAAGGAAAAAGCATAGTGGGCTTTTCTGTTTACTCCTCTGTAAATGAAGACACATAATGCACACTTCAAAGGACTTGGGGAGTTTAAATGACAAAAGAAATGATCGAATCCAACACAGCCCAGCATATAAGCACTCAACCAAATTTATTTTTTGTATCAATCAGCAATTGCATTCCGCTATAGGTAACAGAGTCCCCAGTAAAAAAAGCTTAAAATTATAGAGGCTTATTTTTAATTCAAGGTTACTTCCTGGTTACAGGATAGCAGCTGCAGCTCCTGCTGTCATATCCACATTCTAGGAAAAAAGAGAGAGGCAGAGGGAAGAATAAAGGGAAACAGTCAGCTGGGCAGCTACCTTCAAAGCTTTCCTGAAAGTCCTGCCTGAGATGTCCAGTCTAGGGGGGAAATATTAGTGGTTCAATATTTAACCAATAAATATAATGCTAGCTGCAGGGTTTTTATAGATGATCTTTGTGATACGGAAGAAGTTATCTTTCATTCTTAATTTGCTGAGAGTTTCCTCTTTAATCGTGAATGGGTGTTAAATTTTGTCAAATGCTTTTTCTGCTTGTATTGGAATGATTGTATCTTTTCTCTTCTGTATTCTGTTAATACGATGAATGGCATTGATTGATTTTCCAGCGTTAAGCCATTCAAACATTTGGAAAGAAACCCAACTTGATCGTGGTGTATTATCTTCTTTACATATTGCTGGATTCAATTTGATAGCATTTTCTCGAGTATTTTTGCATCTATATTCATGGCAGAGATTTGTTTTCAATTTTCTTTTCTCTAATGTGTTTGTCAGGGTGGTAGCTGGGTTATGAGGGCCTCGTGAGAAAACTAGCTGGGAATTGTTTCCTCTTCTATTTGCTGAATGAACTTGTTTAAGACTCAAATTATTTCTTTCTGAAATATTTGATAGAATTCATCAGTGAAAACATCTAGGCTTGAAGTTTTCTTTGTGGGAAGATTTTTGACTATAAATTAAATGTGTTCCGTATCTATCAGCTTTGGCTGTATTTTTCAAAGTATTTGTCAATTTTATATGTTACCAAATTTGTCATTATAAAGGTATTTATAATATTTTTATCATCCTCTTAATGTCTATAGAATCTGAAATGATGACCCTCTTTTTCTCCTGATACTGGTAATTTTTTCTCTCTCTCTCGATCAGTCTTGCTATGGAGTTTATCAGTTTTATTAATCTTTTCAACACACTCATGTTGGGGTTTGTTATGTTTCTCTACTGTTTGTTTTCTATTTCCTTCATTTCTACTCTTTATTATTTCCTACCTTCTAATTACCTTGTGTTTGATTTGTTCTTTTTCTAGTTTCATAAGGTAGAAGCTTAGATCATAGATCTTAAATCTTTCTTCTTTTCTAACGTAATCTTTATAGTTACACATTTCCTTCTAAACACTGCTTTAGCTGCATCCAACAAACGTTGGCTTGTATTTTCATTATCATTCAGCTAAAATGTTTTATCATGCCTGTGAGTGCTATTTGGGTCCACAAACTATGGTGGAGATGCACTAATTCCAAATATTTGGGCATTTTCTAGCGCTTATTGTTAATGATTTCTAATTAATTATGTTTGGGCCAGGAACAAAACTTTGTAAGATTTTGATTTTTTATTATTTGTTGAGACTTATTTTGCAAAATGCTTATTTTGGCAAACATCCCAAGTGTACTTGAAAGGAATGTACATTTTGCAGTTGTTGGATCTAGTGTATGTGTTCTATAAATATTAATTAGGTCAAGTTGATTGACATTATTGTTAAAATATTCTATATTCTGATTGTCTAATTCTATCAGTGAGAGAGAACTATTTAAATCTACAACTATGTTTGTGAATGTGTCTATGCCTTCCTTTAGCTCTGTCAGCTTTTTTCTTCATGTATTCTAGAACCTTTGTTATTAACTGCATAAAATACATGATTGCTACATCTTCCTGTTGAATTAAATTATTTATAATTTTCAGTATCCTTTTATCACTGGTAACATTCTTCATCTAGAAGTTTACTTTTTGGTGATACATTTCTACCATCCTTCTTATGCTTACTGTTTCCATCCTTTTACTTTTGACCTATCTGTGCCAGTGTATTTAAATTGTCTCTGTCTCTTTCAGGCAGATTGGCTTTTACTTTTTTTTATCTAGTCTGATAGTTTCTGTCTTTCATTTGGAATGTTTGATTCATTTACATTTAATGTAATTATTATTATGGTTGGGTTTAAGCGTACCATCTTGGTATTTATTTCCGAGTTACTGTATTTGCTTTTGTGTACCTGTTCTTCTTTTCTTGTATTTTGGATTAATATTTTTTAATATTCCTTTTTCATTTCTGTACTTGCTTTTCATTAATTTTTTTGTGGTTGCTTCTAAATAGATTATAAAGTACATCCTTAACTTATTACTATCAACTTAAAATGTTTTACTAGTTCACATAAAATGTAAGAACCTTACAACAGCAAAATTTTATTTATCCTATCTTTTTTGCTATTGTTGTCATTTAGTATGTCTAAATAAGTAATAAAATGCTATAATGCAATGTATTATTTTTTGCTTTAAATAATCAACTCTATTTCAAAGAAATTAAGAGAAGAAAAATATTCTTTTATATTTCTAATAATATTTACTTTTTCTGGTTCTCTCCTTCTTTCCTGTAGATCCAAGTTTTTATCTGGTGTCATTTCCTTTCAGTTTGAAGAATTTCTCTTAGCATTTCTTATAATCAGATCTGTTGTCAAAAAATTCAGTAGACTTATTGTTCTGAAAATATCTTTATTTGACTGAATTTTTGAAGTGTATTTTTAATGGATAAAGAATTTTGTGTCTTCTGCTGGCCTCCGATATTTCTGATGAAAAGTCAGCCATCACCCTTGTTTCTCTTTTTACAAGTTTTTAAAAAGATATATGACTGCTGTCAAGATTTTCTTTTATCTTTGGTTTTCAGTGGTTTGATATATTATGTCTAGGTATGTTTCTCTTTGTATTTAAATTACTATTAAGTTAATGGTGCGTTCTTACTTCCTGTCTGGTTTGTTTCACTCTTTGTTAGGGCACGTTTATTTCAGTTTTGAACGTAGCTTTAGAGCATGGCCCTAATTCCTAAGGCATGGTCTTTCTGGAGTCACATCTGAATATCTAAAGCACTTAATACAGTGTCTGCACTCTGGCTTGTCTGAAATTCCAGCATCTCCCAGCATTACCTTTCACCTTGCATCCTCAAAATAGTTGATCTCTGGAGTCCAGACTTTTCGTACACAGTCCAGCCCTTGACCAAAAAATTGAGGTTAATTCTAATGCTGACTGCTGAGATCACCACTCTGAACAGCTCCCTCTTCTCAGATACTCTGGATTCCAGCTGCTTCGACAGCCCAGAACTCTTCCTTCTGACTTCTTCACTCAGCAAGATAAAACTCTGCTTGGTTTGCACCTCCCTAGATGATGCCAGGAAAGTGTCCCCAGGCAGAAAGCCAGAGTGTCCATGGGCTCACCTCCTGAATTTCCTACTTCCAAATTCCCAGTCCTGAACTGTGTGCAGTTTCATGCCTGAAAACAATTGCTTCATATATATTATTCAGTTTGATAGTTGTTTTTTAGCAGAAAAGTAAGTCCAGTACTTACTTTTATGTTTAGAAGCACAAATCTGCCAGAAATGATATTTGTTTCTTTATTTTTATTGATGACACTACTAACAGTAACATAACAATTTTTGTGTATTTTATAAAGGTCAATTTTTAATTTAAAAACTTATAAAGAATTATACCACCAAATTAAAGCTTTCTCTGACTCCTCCTTGTACCCCCGGAGGCAGCCACTATCCTGTGTTTATGTTTATCACTTTTACATATGTCTTTTTACTTTTCCTACTCGTGAACTTATCCTCAAACAGCAGAATGGATAAGTAACTGGAATACTTAAACATGGGAATAGAGAGGAGCTTTGGCGATGGTATACAAGCTGCACTAGAAAGAGAGACTTTAGGGGCAGGAAGATGAATTAGGAGGTTGTTGAAATGGTCCACAGGAATGCAGTGAGACAGGAGTAGCGGCAAGGGGAATAGACCAGGAGGCTGAAAGGCCACTGATAGGGAAGGACAACATATTCAATTTGGTTCAGAGCTTGGATTTTAAATAAATTTGTTGCTATTATTTAAACATTAGCAAACATTTGAATACGTTTTCCAAAATATGTCCCGTTAAATGTTCAGTGAGTGTTTACTATGTGCCATGTACCCTTTTGAACTTTGTGGATATGATGTTGAGAAAAAAAAAAATCATAGTTTCTGCCTATATAAATCTTTCTGCTGCGCCCATAATCCCTTCTGAAGGAGCAAACCTAAACTGCCATTTATTCAGGTCAATATTCGGCAGATATGCACCGGCGTGGCCATGTTAGGCTTGTAAAGTCAGCACCCGTTCTCGTCGGTTAACACGTTGTTCTAATCAGTTGGCTCCTCAGTCAGATTGGTTGATGTCTGTTCTGTATCAACTGTTAAATATTTGACTATCAACACAAATACCAATAGTGTGGCACCCCAAACATAAAGCTGGACCTGTGACACTCTTTCTCTAATTGAAAAACATTGAAAGAATTAGCCCTGCAACCCGAAATTATGGAGGATCAGAAATATGATTAAACAGAGGAATCCACAGCAGGAGGAAAAAGCAGACATATAAATCTGTAATTGTATCACAGTTATGGTGTATCATTAACTCTTTGTCAAGATGTTGAGACCCACCATGAATCCTGAACCATCCTTCAGCTCAGACTGTGTGAGGTCCAGCCCTATTTTAGACCTCCTCTCTTTCGATATCCAAGAGATTCTCCTGATCTCATCATGTGATTCCTCACAATAAACACTTCCCCCTTAAGCTAGCTTGCTTGAGTAGGTGTCTGTTTATTTAGCCAAAAGAGACAAGCTAAAATGGTGACAAAATCTATAATTCTGAATATTTGTCAAACCATGACACCAATACTTTCATGAAATCTGAGCACTGTGTCAGCGCAGGAAAGGCATGAGATACTAAGGACGGATGAGCATCTAGGAGCCCAAAGACATTTTCTCCCATCCAAGCACTAACCAGGCCCAACCCTGCTTAGCTTCTGAGATCAGATGAGATCAGGTGTGTTCAGGGTGGTATGGCCATAGACCCAAAGACATTTTCTGACCATACTAGATAGTGGAATTTACATGAGTTCTCTTGACTTTGGGCCTCAACAGATGATATAAAACGGTAGCTCTAAAACTTGAATGTGCATCAGAATCACCAAGAAGTTCTTGTTAAAATTCAAATGTCTGGACCCCGTTGCCAGAGTTTCTGATTCAGTAGGTTTGAGGATGGAGCCCCAAATCTGCATTTCTAACAATTGCTGATGCTGCTGGTTTGGGGACCCCACTTTCAAAACCACTGATATGGAGGGTTCGCAGAACAAGTTTATGTTAATGTTTGTCTGCGTTTATGCTTCCCATCGTTAGAGAGTCTCCAGCTGCATGGTAATTCATTACTTCACAAAATTCTATCATCCATATTCCCAGGGTTAGATGGGTAGGTTGGAAGATTATAGCCAGGAACAAGGAGAAGGTCACAAAGAAGCCATTACATTAATAATGTTTTTCCCCCTCTGGAAGAAATGATAGCAGGGAGATTTGAGAGTTTCTAGAACTTAGAGTGCTGTCAGTAAACAACCATAAGTATACAACTGGGAGCTGGTAGTATTCTTTTACATACTGTACTGGGAAAAGCTAATGATGGTGAACTACAGCTGTTTCTAATATTTAGGTGGTTATTATCACCAGCAGGTACATCTCTAACTTAGATAAAATGAAGTTTCATAACCCAAAGGCAGATCATTTTTTATTAGTTGCAAAACTAAAAAACAACAACACTAATTATTGCCTAGCCCTGATACAGCCCTATGCTCTGTCAAAATGTGAAATTCTCACATGAATTCTCTTTGCTAAGCCACACAGCCTTTCTGTGAATTGGTTGAATTCACCATCACAGGATATATTCTATAATGAGTTAGTGGTTTAGTGCTCCTGTAAGATCCATGCAAAGGGGTAAGGAAGATGAGATTAGAGGTGAGAAAAAAACAGGATGTTAGATGCCACAACACGGGTTGAGGATTTATTCAGTAGGCAATGAGGGCACATTGGAGTTTTTGAACAAAGGAATAATGTAATTTAGATATTTACCTTTATCACCTTTATGAATGGCTCATGACAAAGGAAGAATCACTGATCATAAAGGGAGGAGAACGAACGCAGCAAAATGACTCAAGAGCTGTAACGGTTCAGGAACGAAGGGACCGTGGCTAGAACAAAGGAGGCACCTGTAGGTACCACACAGCCAAGTTGTAAAGAAAGTAGGGACAAAATACAGTACAGTCATTCATGACTTAATGATGGGAATGAGTTCTGAGAAATGCGTCGTTAGGCAATTTTGTGATGGTACAAATATATTTATTTCTATATATTTTTTCATATGGAAAACCAAGTGTCCCAGCTCGATTACTGAATGTCAATCATTTCCTCAACTCGACCTGCAATGCCAATGTCAAGTATCACATATCAGGTCTCACATTTGCTCCATTATAATCTTATGGGACCACTGTTGCACACGCAGTCTGTCATTGACTGAAACATTGATCTGCAATGCACGGCTCTAAGAGATTGTATAAAGCTTGGTGGGTTTTCAGAATAGTGTTGGTATCATTGACCAAACTGGAAAAATCAAGAAGAGAGCTGTGTTTCAGGATTAGGGAGGACAAATAATGAATATAGATGCAGGTACGTTGGGCTTGTACTTCTATAAGTAAATCCAGATAGAAACGTAGCTGAGCTTGAGCTTCAGAGAAAAGACATTGAGACGTTGTGTGAGTAAAGACAGGTTATGCTACAGTGACAAGCTGCGTGACTCTCTCAGGGGCTTGAAACAACGGTGTTTATGTGTAACTCGGGCTCCGTGTTCACTGCTTTCAGCACGGGAGCTCTGTCCATCCTCCTCACTCAGGGACTCGGTCTGATGGATGCTCATCTCCACCTGTTCCCTGTGATGACAGAGACAGGGAAAGGAGAACAGGACAAACCAAGCACTGGCTCATAAAACTTCTGCCCAGAGGCGACATATCACAGTTTTTCTCACATTCCATTGGGAAAAGCAAGTCACATGATCACTCCTGAGCTCAGATGAATGCAGAAAAATAATTCTACCTGTGCCTGGGTATAAGACCAGCCATTTGTGAAGGGCTGTGCTACCTTCCTCAGGTGTCATCTACATGAGAGAAGCTGAAGACCGAGCAGTAGGTGAGATCTTTACTGTGAAGAGGAGGCGGGGAAAAGCAAAGCTGTAAAGATGGAACTTCACAGAGCACTCTTATTTACGGGGCAGTAGGAAGAACATATTCTTAAGAAGCCAAAATAAAAACACATAGAAAAGCAAAAGGCTCGGTTCAGTCTCAGGTCACATGTGTGAGAAGCATCTCAGGACGTTTCCCCAGTGCCCGCTCTGGAGGGAAGTCAAAGAAGCGGAGGCTGAGAAAGGCCACTGGGTCTGACCTGGAAGGACACACGGTTGGCCTTCGAGAGAGCTGCTTCAGGGAGGACGCAGGGCTGGGTACGAAGCCAGACTGAGGAGGGAACCATCAAAAACGGAGGCAGAATGTTGGACTTTGGAACAAAGGAAAGCAAACAAGATGGCTGCTGAAAGTAAAGCAAAATTCAAAGCTGCTTTGTTAAATTAAAACCTGACAGATTTTTCTTCGTCCATTCAGCGAATATTCATCAAGCATTCACTCTTGCCAAACGCTGTTTTAGGAGCTGGGAGAGAGCAAGCCAGATAAGTTTCCTGTTCCCATGGAACTTATCTTCTGGCGGAGGCAGACGTACAATAAACAAGTGAGCGAAGAAATGAGTGAGTGATCTTCTGCAATTATATTTAGTTCAGATAAAACTAAATAAATTATGTTTAGTTCTTCCTTGCCTTCTGGAAGGAAGTGGCTGGGAGGGTGGGGAGTACGGGCTGGAGGGTATATCCTAGACTAGTCAGGAAAGGCCTCTCAGCGGGAGCTGACATATAAGTTGACTCTCAAAGGACAAGAAACCTCAGCCAAGCACAGATGTGGAGCCGGAGTGTTCTATGGCATGCAAAACCTCTGATGGCAAGGTCAAGTTCTCATAGAAAATAGGGCCTGGGAGGACATACTAAATGGCCGGGTGTATATACTTGTGTGTGTGTTTGTGTATGAATATTTACGGTAAATGAAGGTTCTAGAAGGCATTTACTTCTCAATGCATAGGATCCATTAGTTTAGAAGCATATGCCTTCTCCTTTCGGTAACCCTGCCACAGAACCACCTTCAGTTGCCAGGAAAAGCTGGCTGCAAGGTAGAGAGCTGCTGAGGTAGATGCTTCTCTCACTGTTTTATATTTTTTTTATGTTTTTTTTTTTTTCAAGTTTTTGAACCAGCCCTTATTGGCTTAACATGCAATGTCTTTTCTACTTGCATTCTCCCTACTTTCAGATTTGCAGAATTCAGTCATGTATTTGTATAAGGTTGACCTGTCTCCTATGTTACTGTGGGACTTAGGAAGCCTTTTCCTGGGCCTGCTCTTCTACCCACGTGAGCTTTTAAAAGAGAAACTTAGATCTCTGCAGAACTCTATGACCAGCCTCTGTAGCCTTAGCAGATGAAAGCAGTTATGGCCTTTATGGTCTGAATGAAATTGCCACTAGGAAAAAGTACATATATTTTAAATTCAGGGTATGCCAATGTGGTAGGATAATATAGCAAAATATTAATTTGTGTAATTTATTTTGATGTATTCATAATATTTGCTTGTTGTCTCCACTGCCCATCCCTGCTCTAACAGGCTCCATGAGGGCAGGAATATTTCTCTGTTTTGTTCCCAGATATATGCCCAGTTCTAGAACAGTGCCGGGTGGAAGAGGTGCTCAGTAAACACGCAGTGATTTAGTGTCTCTTCCACCTGTCATGGGGCCCTGGAAGGAAGCAAGGCTTTCTCTCTAGCCAGTCTTTAGAAGGTGGCCAGGTTCCAGTTTGAATTGTGATTACTGGTCTCAGGCTTGTTAAAGACTTTGTTGTGTAGGCTTCAAAAATCCTGGTCCCAACGCCCAGAAGCAGCCTGGGCTCAGGGCAGGGGGGCAGGCAGTGCCAGGAGGAGCCAGGGCGGGGGAAGGGGGAGCCTGGCCTGAGTGTCTCCAACACCAGAGACAGGGGGGAAGAAGAGTCCCCAACACGCATTGTAAGACCAGAAGGTTGGACTGTATCATTCTGATTGACATAGGCTTTAAGCTTCCTCCCCCAAAATCATAAAGGCCAGAGCGAGATGACAAGCTCAGGGAGGTGGCCACAGTTGGTGTGGGCTTCACAGCTGAGTCACCCTGGCTCCACTGCACCCTGCGCAAGATGAGTTCAGTGTAGAGAGAGAGTGGTTTGGTCTCAAGCTGGTGGTGTCCATTATGCCTGGAGAGGAAAGGCTGGAGCCACCGCGGTCACAGAAGAGTTGGGAACAACATCTCAGAGCTGTGGGGACTCATCCCCAGGGGCAGAAGCCCAGCCAGCAGTGACGTGCGGTTCTGCTCCAAAGTGCCCATCACTGAGAGTGAAGGAAGAGAAAACAGAAAACAGAGGAGGGCAAGGGTTTGTCAAAAGTCACTCAGCTAGTTCCAATTTAAAACAAAAAAGTTATGAACCGGCATTTTGGAGATGAGACTCTTTCACTCCAGAGCTGGGTGTGAGGTGCCCACTTTCATCTTTCCCTGAAGCTCCATCAAACACGCGCTCGTTCACGGTGGCAAGGAGAGTGTTTGGCTTTTCTGCATTTCTGTGCGTCCAGGGAGGGCGCATGTGTTCTCTGCAATGAGGAAGAATGCAGAGGGGCCTGTCCCCACGGCCTGTATCCTCCCTGCTGATGCTGCCGCAACACTCCCCCTCATCCAAGTCCCGATGTCCCAGGAGATCCACGAAGCAAATCCAGGCGGCTCCGGCACAGGGTTGGGGTCCTTTGTTTGTCTGTTTTTTGACCTTCACATCTTTTCTTTATCCCCCTCAGTGCTGACTGGAAGGGCCAGCTCCTTCACAGCTGGCTATGTCACCCTTGTGCATGGGCAGATCACCTGCTACAGTTTGGTGACACACGCTGGAACTGGCTCTAAGAGGAGAGTCAGGCTCAGCTTTGTGCTGAGA
>CAUYRT010073199.1:0-39669 GCA_963574885.1 Lepilemur ruficaudatus
CAGTTTAAGTCTGAAGGCTAGAAGCTGCTGTAGACGTGGGAGGAACCGATGTTCCAGTTCAAATCCTCTTGGCAAAGAGAATTCTTGCTTACTTGAGGGAGGAGTGTTCCTTTGTTCTATTGGAGCCTGTATTTGGCTTCAGTTGATTGGATGAGACACACCACATTAAGGACGGCTATATATTTTACTCTAGCAATTTAAATGTTAATCTTTGTTTTTTGTAGTTGAGTAGTCTCCGTGGTATACATATACCACATTTTCTTAATCCACTCATGTATTGATGGGCACTTGGGTTGTTTCCACATCTTTGCAATTGTGAATTGTGCTGCTGTAAGCATTCAAGTGCAGATGTCTTTATTATAGAATGTCTTTTATTCATTTGAATAGATGCCTAGTAGTGAGATTGCTGGATCAAATGGTATTTCTATTTTTAGCTCTTTGAGGTATCTCCAAATTAGTTTCCACAGGGGTTGTACTAATTTGCAGTCCCACCAGCAGTGTAAGAGTGTTCCTATCTCTCCATATTCACACCAGCATCTGTTGTTTTGGAACTTTTTGATAAGGGCCATTCTCACTGGAGTTAGGTGATACCTCATTGTAGTTTTGATTTGCATTTCCCTAATGATTAGAGATGTTGAGCACTTTTTTATATGTTTGGTGGCCATTAGTCTGTCTTCTTTGGAAAAGTTTCTGTTCATGGTGCTATTTCAGGTTACTATTATCCCTTCTCTGGTCATTTGCAATAAGCTTCTAATGCATGTCCTTACAGCCACTCTGAATTCCTCTACCCAAAATGTTCTCAACCCAGAGTGACATATTGAAAACACATTCTGACTGTGTTAACTCCATCCTCTCCCCACCAGCTTTTCAAAAGTTACAGCTGCACTAGGATAAAATATAAAGTGCAAATATGAATGGCAAAACTCTTCATCAAACCCTTAAACTGAATCTTCCCTGTCCTCTTCCTCTTATTCTTTATAGTACAGGCAGGCACCTGGGTCTTCTTACGGTTCCTCCTAATAACCATGCTCTATACCTCTGCAAAGCTCTCTCACATTAAATCTTTCACCCCTTCCCCACAAAATATCCACACACACTCAGCACCTGAAGAGTTCCTATTCTGGCCTGACCTTTAATGCATCATTTAACAACAGGATAAGTCCAGAGAAATGTGACGTTAGATGATTTCATCATTGTGTGAACATCATAGAGCGTACTTACATAAATCTAGATGGTGTAGACTACTACACATCTACCATATATGGCATATAGCCTATTGCTTCTAGGCTACGAAGTTGTACAGCATAATAGTATACTGAATACTGTGGACAGTTATAACACAATGGTAAGTATTTGTGTATCTAAACATAGAAAAGGTAATGCATTACCCTAGGACATTAGTATGGCTACAATGTCACTGGGCCAAGGGAATTTTTTATCTCCATTATAATTTTATGAGATTATTTTACCATCATATATACTATCCATCATTGACCAAAATATTATGTGGTATGTGATTGTATAACTTTTCAGAGAAGAATTTTATGATTCTTTAATATATATAAATTCCTCCTGTTTGGGTAATTTCTTATTTCTCTATTTTATTTTGTTTTTAATTTTTAATTATTATGAGCATATAACAGTGGTATATCTTTATAGGGTATGTTTAATACATTCATTTATTTTTTACTGAAAAATTTTATTGTGAAACTTACCATACCTTGTACTTATATAAAGGTATGGTATTCTATTCTAATTTTTGGAGGGATAATTTTTTAACTAAACTTTTTCTTTACCATGGAAAAATATAACTCCCACAAGCCTTTCCTCTATATCTTGTTGGTAGGAACTGGTCACTTACATATCCCTAGCCTTAATCAATAGCAAAGAAGAATAAGAATATCTCATCATTGATCCCATACCAAACAGGATAACGGCATCATATAGCAAGTTATTGCAATGACTAGTTGTCCTTGGACAACTCTCTTGTTACTCTACAACCGCAAAAATTCCATGTGAGAAATTGCACAGGAGGAGAAAGAACTGATACAGGAATAAACAATGTGAGAAAATTGCTTGACATATTAAATTAGAGAGGGTGGCCATTGGTTAAATAAATGAGAACCATAGAAGGCAACTTGGTATTACTTAGTTCAACTCTCAGTATAGTAATTCATTCTATAGTATTCATAGAAGAAAATCATTTATTCTCTGCAGGAAAACCTCCAGAAATGGAAATCTCATTATATTTCTGTACCACTTACTTGATTTGGGACTGAACTAATTTTCTTAATGTTATTCCTTACTATGGTTCTTATTTTTTTTTTCCATAAGAAGTAATGGGATTTCAAAACAGATCCCTTAACTACTATGCAGTATACTTTCTAGAGAGCTTCTCTTCTTCTTAATGCCTTTTTAAAGTATACTCTCGTAAATTAATGTCCATCTTAAAATGTGATTCCCATAATCTACACAAACAAGAAGAAATCACTTCTTTTATCCTGAAACTTTTGTATCATAAGGCCTCAATCCTAAATCTACATTAGTTTCACTCCTTTGATTTTAGTAGATGTTTTACACTATTAACTTACATTGAACTTGTAACCAACTAAACACTTAGCCATCTTTCACATTAACTACTTATAAGCCAGGTATGAGGACTATTTTTTGTTGTTGGTTTTTTTTTATTTATTTATAGCAGATCCTTGCACAGTTCATGTGCATTGAAGTTATGTTCAACTAAGCTCTTAGCTATTGTTTACAATACCCAGTCACGCCAATTTTCTCATTATTAGCATTTTGCTGTTTCTGAGAGTTCAACACTCTTAAGATACTTTTAAGTACAAAGTCCATCATCAAATTCATCTGTAAGGTAATTTTGAACAAAATATGATAAGCAGCACCTTTGTAAGTGCCATAGAAATCATTGGTTAGGCTGTTGACAAGGAAGGGCCGGTATCCGATGGTAAGCCATTTGAGGCCACCCTCCCAACTTAGAGTGATTCGTTAATCAATGCCAAACGGGCACAGCTTTTCAATAAGCTTTGAATACACACATATACACTATTAATTTCCCAACATTTTCCCCATAATTCTATAATTATAAATACAATCATGAGATACTTGTTCATTTGTTTTGTTGAAATGAAAATGCATACATTTGGTTTATGCTATCCCTTAGATATGTAAGATTAGTAAAGCTATTATAAATGAAAAGAGAATGAGATCCTGTTTGACTTGATGTTAATAAATTCATTCCTCTATTAGAAATTCACTTTACTGATTCTTCTAGAGATTGGTGTCAGATTACCTTAGCAATTTACAGAATTTGCCTCTTGGATATTGAGAGGGGTTGGGGAGAGGGGCTAGAGCAGATATACAGTCTATCTCAACTCTCTGCTGTAGTTGTAAAACAT
The DNA here is from genome assembly GCA_963574885.1 of Lepilemur ruficaudatus. NCBI lineage: Eukaryota > Metazoa > Chordata > Mammalia > Primates > Lepilemuridae > Lepilemur > Lepilemur ruficaudatus. The sequence continues at coordinate 3,417 of CAUYRT010073199.1, forward strand.
TACCATTCTCAGAAATTATTGAAAATAGTTTCACAATGACATCTGCAAATTCTTTCAAAATTCTAGAGTTTGATTTGCCTGGGTCTAGCGATTCTATCCTGCCATGAATTAAAAATATTTGCTTCAGCCTTGTAAAGGAACCTGAAACATGTTGACACAATCTTCTTTTTTAAATGAATAGAAGTGTTTCACTCTGCAAAAGAAATATTTCAGTTCTGTCTAAAGATGCCTCTTGTTTCTTCTTTCTCCATACCCCATAAATATAGGCAAGTCTAGACTGTCAGACTTCTGTTATTAAATGGGACACTGTAAAATCATTAATCAACTGCATTAAAGTGCAAAGACATTGTTAGGCTATAACTGTATTAAATTTTTCTTTACCTTCAATTTAAGGAAATATAGAAAACATATCCAAATAGGGTAGAAACATAACAACATACTTTGAAAGACAGATAATAAAAAATATAGCTTACCTATAGTTTACATGTTACCAAATTTTATTATTGCTAAAGCAAACTATGATTGAAAGTATACCATGCTCTTCTATGGGTGACTAGCATTTCTAGGACACTAGTAAAACATAGAAATGAACTGCAGTGAATTAAGTAAAAGGAATGTGAGAATGCTTTGTTTCTCTGTTAGTAAGTAGCAATGATAGAGTTTGGGGTGATAATTAAGCTTCAAGGAGATAGCTGAGAAGGAAATTACACTGGATTAGAATCAAAGAATATGTTTCTAACTCTGACTCTCTACCACTTCATTTTCAAAATGAGAGGTCTATAAAAAGAAGCTCTGACTCAAGGGGGGGCAAGGGCAATATACATAACCTTAATATTTGTACCCCCATAATATGCTGAAATAAAATTTAAAAAAAAAACAAATAAAAAGAAGCTAAGCTTTCTTCCATTTCTAAAATTTGATAATTCTCAGTACTCAGCTCACTCCACATTTAGTTTTCTGATCTGCTTGTTGCTTTTTATTGATTCTCTGAATTAAAAAAGAAACCGGTTAACTATCATGTACAAAACATCAATACATCCTGTTCCTGGCTTTTTCTTTCCATATTTGACCACTACATATCTGAACTGATGAACTGAGTTTAATCTATGGTACCTAACACATTCTTGCAATGACTAATCTTTTATCAATTAACAAAGTTTGTTGTACTAACTTTGAAATAGCTGTTGATAGTGTAGTTATTTCATCCAATTGTAACAAAAAGAATTTAATGAGTGTTTGAAGTGTGTGATTATATTATTTGAAAATTATACATTTTCCAAGATAAGGATTAAACACAAATCAAAAGAAGTCAACATTTCATTATGAATAGAAATGATTATATGTAATCAGAAAACTTTGAAGCTTTCTACACTGGCATATTGAATAATCAACTCTGTTGTTTTGTCATTATCAGTAGGGTCCACTCTTGTAGCTTTTGAAATTCCTGATGTTTGCATAAAGGTAGAGAGGAAAGTTTGTTTTCCCACTAAGGTTTCATCGATTGTTTGCTCTCAATTGATAGTTTGTGACACTTTATCTCCCTGGCAGCTGGACTTTTTACCTGGCTTATATTGAGTAGTTTCATTAGAATCTAATTGATTTTATAATTGAAGAACTCAATACTAGTATATGTCTCTTATAAACTATTTTCTGCATTTTTTTTCTCCTAGTGGGATCAGAATAATTGGCTTAGTATTTAAATGATACCATATCAAAATCGTAAAATGTTATTTTGAACCAGTTATGAGGTGGTACGTATTCATTATCTAAAGCAAAGGTATTTCCTACATTACTCCTTGCCAAGTTTTACCTCACACAAGTTGATTATTAAAAGAAGTGATGAAAGTTTATGTAATTCATTTTAGATGTCAAACAATGGCTTTGCAAAGTGAGAGAGAATCTTACAGCATGCAATCTAAATATAGTCTTATGAGTAATTTCATGAGTTTTAGCTTAATTATTGTTTTTCAAAGGTAAACTATGAAGATTTTTTCTACATATCTAACTCTTCTGAATATTCTTTTCTGTGTGTGTGTATGCATGTGTGTTTATTTTTTGTGCCTGGACTTTTCTGTAGTGGCTTTTTCTGTAGTGGCTTTTCAGCATTTTGACAATATTTTTGGCTCTTTTCTTTATGAAAAATGTTTTTTAAGTCAAAATTACAATTTGATATGTGTGGTAGTTCTTTTATCAAACTCAGTATACCTACTGCCCTATTGTAAGAAAAATACAGCACGTTTGACTTCCCATAAGAAAACCCCAAGACTTAATGAGCTAAAGAAAGTCCTAAGTGAAATCCACTGACCTGTTATTTTGTTGTCCATGGGATTTAATAACCATGTGGAAAGCATTGTTCAGTGTACTAGAGGGTGGCCCCTTCAGGTGAAATCTTAAATGTACCAGCAAAGCAGGATGGGAACCTCCTCTCTCCATTCAGTCTTAATCTCTTTCAGGGGCACTAAATTCATAGCTTCAAGTTCATTAAATTAAAAATTCAATTAAATACATATTTTTAAGTGGACACACTTGCTTTGAATAGAACAGCATCTTTTGAATTACAATCAATTTTCAGAAATAATATTCATCAGATACTGCCATTGCCATTTTTTTGTAAGAAGTTATTTAGCATGTTTTAAATTAGAAAATTTAATATACACTTCAAAGATCAAAGGACCAATAGCTAAAAGCTGGGTATGAATATTGTCATGTAATTTTCCATTAATTTTGAGGATAAAAGGCTATATCCAGAAAGTTGTGTTGAAAGGAATATCCTTTTATTATTTCTACATTTTTTAAACTTCCCCCCTCATATTAATAATTTTGTAATGCTTGGCCCTTATTATTTATTTTAAATCAAAGTGTATGACAAGCAATTATTTCAGAAAATTCTTTATTATAGGAAAACACTCAGTACTTCTAACATCAAAAATTGTGTTAAAACTAGCTGAATATTATCTTTAAAATGTTTTTTTATTTCAGCATATTACGTGGGTACAAATGTTTAGGTTACGTATATTGCCCTTGCCCCACCCGAGTGAGAGCTTCAAGCGTGTCCATCCCCCAGATGGTGCTCACTGCACCCATTATGCGTGTATATGCCCATACCCTCCTTTCCTCTCCCATCTGCAGAATGAATACTATCTTTAATAGAGTTATACTATTTGTAGTAAATACATATGTAAAAGGAAAAAATATTTGAAAAAATTTAAGAAGTCCTAAATCTATCTTTTAGCATCTTAGAGATGAAGCAGCTTAATAAAATATTATACTATATTTGAGACTGAGTGTGGGAGTTGTGTTTTTCAAAGATGTAAATTAAATGCAGTATTTCCATAATTAAGTATATAGCGAAGTAACAGTGTTAGCATTGAACTTGTTTTACGGCTGTTTTCTCAGAGCTGATAACATAAGTTAAATTAAGGTTTTTAGATACATGGATGAATACAGAGAATTCCAAAATGCATCCTCAATCAATCATCTCTACTGAGGAAAGGAAGATCTCCAGCTTTCATCACATCCTGTCAAGTGGCTTGGTTTATTGAAAAGTGTAAATTAGATATTCTGCAAAGCCAATAGCCTGGAATACATAGAATTTAGCCATTGAGATGATCAAAAATTGTAACTGGACTTTGAACTTTTAAGGATGCGAGTTTTTCCTTATCCTGTATTCCTAGCACTTAGTATATCACTTAAGACTTGCAATGTGGTCAGTCATCAATAAGTATTTATTATGTATTTGGTTTTTGTTGAATTAGTAGCTGATTCTCATAAAGTACCACTAAAACAGGCTGAAAAAAAAAGAGGTCATGTGTATTAAATTTCTTCAAGCTTGTGACTGATTTTTTAGGTACAGTATGTTATACTTTAAGACTTGACTAAGTGACCAACACATATTTCTGTAGTTATTCTAGCTGTCGAGAGTCACAAATGTTTATCACATTTCTGTACAGTATCGAAGGAGTGCCTTTGGTAAATTTTTAGTTACAGATAGATCTATACATCTTGTGGATTAGTTTTCAAGAGCTTCAACTCCAGTCATGATTCATCGTATAAAAAAGAGCTGAAAGTCAGAGATTCTACAATTAACTGTTTGGTTATTGAATATTTGAACAACCCCAAAAGAGATGATTTCTCTAAATATGTCTTTTCTGTAACTAGGTAGAAAAAAGTACTATAAAGATTTCTCAGGCATAGTCACATAAAAGTTAAAGCATAGAGTTTTATAATTAATATTTATAGTTTCTTAATTCCTATGCTGACAATAGATGGAATACAAAATCATTCCAACAGTTATCTCACTGAAGAATAAATGAAAAATGCTGTTTTAGAGTAATTTTTAAGGATCCTCTTTTAGCATTATCTACCAACAAAACCCTATTGATGTCATAAGTTCAACATAAAATTTCTTTTCCATTCTCTTGTTATTTTCTTCACATATTCTTGGAGAAAATGGATGCTTTTTATTCCCTTAAAAAATATTTTAATAGTATATGCTTTACCTTAATAGTTAAGGTCACTTTACAAAGGTTCTTGATTATGTAATAAAGAGAAATATGTTATTTTTTTAGCTTTCTTGAATATTGTTAGCATTTAAGAATTTTTGGTTACTAACTCATACATCTACAATATATGGCTTATTTTAAATAAGTTAAACTTTTTTCTCAGTAATCATACATTGTAATTTACTAATATAAATTAATACATGTGTTTCATGTATGTAATAATAGCAATCTTAAAACTTCTGTGTATGCAAAGTACTTGTCTCTTTCTCTCCTATAAAATAGAGAGTATTCAAGACAATTTCATCACAAAATGCAAACTAAAATTTATTTTACCCAAATGTATAAAACTTCTCTCTATATATTCCACATAGTGAGTACTGCCTCAATAAATATTTGTTGATTAAAACTATACATTGTATTTCAAAGTTTTCTTACACTTAAATAAATTTTCAATAAACAATAAATGAACTATTTAGTGAATGCAATATGTTTATATACTGGAATACCTTAGATATACAGGTGTACTAAGACGTATCCTGTATATCCACAATGTGTACTAGTGGACATACAAACTACCTAGTCTGGACATTAAAAAGATACAGACAACTAACAATTTTCAATTTATTTATTTACTTTCTTTTTTTTAAATTTCTGAATATTATGGCAATATTATCATTTCAGTTATATTGTAACAGTACCTGCTGTCTTCTTTTCCATTGATTAATTTTTTCATGTATTAGATTTGTATGAATTAATGTATTAGCATCATTATTTATTTGATTCTAAAATTCTTTTGAATTTAAAACTCTTCCAAAAAAAAAAAAAAAACAATGTTCAGGTTACATAGGAGAATATTTTTAGTGAGCACTTCTCTAACACTTTCCATACTCTAAATCAAAGTTGTGTGATGATAAAATTTAATTAGTGGTCCAAGTGTTTTCTCCCAAATGAGAAGCTGAAATACAGTACCTATGGAATAAAATCAAAATACAAAGAGGCAAAAAAAAAAAAAAAAGAAGGCAAACAACTTTAGAAAGATTGGTGAATTTTAAGGATGATACACCAACACAAATAACTTGAAATAGAATAACAGTTATCACATCTCAGATACCTTTGTTTCCACAATGCTAAGTGTATATCCTAAGCTTTAATACTCAAATACATTTCTTTATTAAGTATTAAAATAAAAATTTGATTTGAACAGCAATCTCGCCCTTTTCTATTTGTCTTTTCAGTTCTCTTTCTTTTCTATATATCAAATTCTGCCAACTAAGACATCAGTGTCCATGGACTCTTCTCCCAAAGATAAGTTAATTTTGATGTCAGAATTTATATAACCTCCTATTGAATATTTCCTAAATATAATTTTTAAGTTCATAATATAGGTGAGATTTTTAAATATCAATTTTTAAAAAAATTGAGATAGAGAGGTTAATCAATCATTTTTAAAAAAATAATAAACTATGAAATAAAGCAGTTTTAGGTTTACAAAACCCTGAGTAGAAGGTAAAGACACCACATACTCCTTCTCCACTCCATCCTACCCCCGTACAGTTTTCTCTTACGAGTGTCTTCAATTGGTGTGGCACATTTGCTATAACTGATGAGCCAATATTAATACATTATTGTCAACTAAATTCCACTGTTTACGTTACAGTGTACTTTTGTGCACATCAATGGATTTTTCCAAATATGATACCATTACAGTGTCATGTAAAATAGTTTCACTGCCCTAAAAGTTCCCTATGTTCCAACAACTTCCTTTCCAAACTCTGAGAACTACTGATCTTTTTACTTATCTATTGTTTTTCCTTTTCTAGGATATCATATAGTTGGAATCATATACTATGTAGTCTTTTCAGGCTGGCATCTTTCAAATATTAAATAACAATATGCATCTACAGTTCCTTCATATCTTTTTATAACTTGATAGTCAATTGGTTTTTATTGCTCAATAATTTTCCATTTTATGGACTTAACCACAGTTTGTTCGCCCATTCACCCATTAAGAGACATCCCCTTTATTTCCAATCTTGTTTGGATGAAGCTCCTATAAACATTCATGTGCAGGTTTTTGTGTGTGTGTAAGTTTTCATATCCTTTGGATAGATATGTAGAAACACAATTGCTGAGTAGCGTGGTAAGACTATGTAAGCTTTGTTAAGAAACTGTACAATTGTTTTTCAAACTGTCTGTATCATTTTGCATTCTTACCAGTAATGAATGAGGGTTTTTGTTGCTCTATATCTTCACTAGCCATTGATGTTGTCAGTATTTTGGATTTGACTCAGTCTAATAATTGTGCAGTGGTATCTTTTGTTGTATTTTGTAGTTCCCTGATGAAATATAATGTTAATCATCTTCTCATGTTTATTTGCCATCTGTATATTCTCTTTGGTGGGGTATCTGTTAAGGCACATCAAGAAAAGAATGTTCCATGGAATAAAAAAATTGTTAAGCTGGACTTCATTAAAATTAAAAACTTCTGTTTCATAATAGACACTACTAAGAAAAAAGATAAACCCCAGACTGATAAAAAAATGTGCAAATGCATATCCAATATAGGACTTATATCGAAAATACACAAAAATCTTAAAATTCGCAATCAGAAAACAAACAACCCAATTAAAAAGTGAAAACATCTGAGTAATCAACATTTTAGAATAGCAATGAACATTCTATATATACTCATATACTTAATTATAACATGCCATAAAAACTGATGACCTGTTTAGTTCTGTACAATTTTTATGTTTTTCAGTTCTTAATTTTAAAAAGACTGTTTTCACTCTTATACAGAATTAAATGGAACACTCAAAGTCCTTTAACTAGGAAAAGCAACTCTAACATAGCATTAATAAAAATCAGAGAAGTGTTTTGTATATATTATTATCAAACAGCAAAATAGAATAAAGACAAAAGGAATATTGTTGATTTACTTTTAGTTTTAAATAACAACTTATATATTGAGATATAATTGCCCTACCAAAAAAGTCACTCTTTTAAAGTGTACAATTCATTGTGTTTTATTATGTTCACAGAGTTGTGCAGACATCACCATCTAATTTTATAACATTCACTTATCACAATATTTTTGATGTTCATCCGTGTTGAAGCATGTATCAGTACTTCATTTTTATTGCTAAATAATATTCCATTTTAGACATTCATTATTGACTTAGAAAACATTTCATGCTACCTCATTCTAGATGTCAATAGAATATGGACTATGTATGTAAAGACCTTCAGGCAATTGGCAATTAATTAAGAGAAATGGTAGTAGGTTTTAGAAATGGAAATATTGTGAGTCAATTATCAGTAAGATAATTGAAATGTATGACAAATTATACAAATGCAGATATTTTAGAGCATAATTTATAGAATTCAGATTTTGTCTGTAATATCAATTTATTACATATGATTTGTTCATTTGTACAAATTATATTTACTTTGGTTACATTCAATATCTTTATGTAAATGTGCTGATCTACATTTTTAGTTTTATTTACACATGTTATTGAATTACAATTTTATTCTAAAGACTTTCATTCCATTAGATCGTTTCTTTTCTGACAACAGATAATAAAATACGTTTCTTACAAGTCAGAATCAAATTATACTCACCTCACTCAAGCCCACTCTGTTATAACTTCATCAAAAGACTTATCAAATAAGAAAATGTTTTAATTTTTAACATGGGTGATAATCCAATAAATTTATTAATATTCTTATAGCTAAGTTTTAAGTTTAAAACTTAATTTCCTGAAGTTCCAACTTATTTTTCTTTTTTCTTTTTTCAGTTTGCCATTTGGGTACTAACAGGTCTTATCTTTTGATTTAACATTAACATGGAATTGAGTAGAAATAAATAATTTAAGATAGGAATTATGCAACTAAAAAGATAAAAAAAAACTTTTCTTTTCCGCAATTGAAAAGGGTTATAAAAATGACCTTTGTGATAATCTTTCTCCTGATTAAACTTACCATTTCAGTTTATTCAAATTTAAGGAAATCAATTATGGTCATATTCTATCTGCTGTTTTCAATCTCATTTTTATTTATAATTTAAATACTCTGTGTAATTTCTTTAATATACAAACAAGAGTGTAATTAATTAAGTAAAGTTCTTTGAAAATAGTTTTTTGGCAGGTATAAGTAGACCTTCAATTTGAAAAATGCACGTGAACAATAATTATAAATAATGGTTTAGTGTCCCAGAGAGTCTTGTCAGTGCCATCATTTATCTGTGTAAAAGTCTGTCGTAAATTTTGAATGAAAACCAAGGCACTAAATGTCTGGATTAAATGCTGAGTTCTCTGAAGCTAAAAAGGCATGTCTACTGATTTTAGTTGCTTTTCTTTTATTTGGCATTCATACACTGTTTCCCCTTAATGTGACAGTCTAAAGCAGACAAAGAAAAATAGGCACTGCACTTACAGAGAGCACAAGTGACAGACATTAGGACCTCTTGACTGTGTGTCTTGCAGTCAGGGACATGCAGAGTAGTGCAGGTGGGGATTGCACAAGGCGGAGGGACATCTGCTTTGCCGTGATGAGTGTCAGTGATAGTGCTCTGTGATATCCTGTAACAAGCCTAAAGGTAAAAAAGTGAAAAAAAAAAAAAAAAAAAGGCAAAGGTTGGGGAAATTTCTATCACAAACAGAGTTGGTGTCAGCAAGTGAGACTGTAACCTATCTTTGAGGAGCTCCCTTAACCAATAAAATCATATTTTCTTTTCAATATAATCCACAAGGATGAAGGGCAAAAAGTATCATGTTGGATAAGAGCACAAAAAGACAGAAATAAAACAAACTTGATACATCCTAGTAGAACTACTTTATCACTTCTCAGAATATACATTAAATACCTCAGTTCAGCTAACTTCTGACTGAGCTATCACTAACAAGCTGCTATAAAGAATTTCTAGTTTGTTGTAAATATTATTCTTAACAAATTTATTGATCATAGAGACTTAGCTCAGAAATTTGAACTAATATGTTGTTTTTCTGAACTTTGTCACACCTTAGCATATTACTCTTACACATTGTTTGGATTCACTTATTGTAACCCAGAGAGATTTCCTTTTCTGGATAGACTATGGGAACCTTTGAGGCTAGGAGGGTGTTTTTGACATCTCTGGTCACTAGCAATCATGTCTGGAAATAATATGTTTTTAATGAATCTAATCATCTTACAAGAATGTGCTTATATTTCTAATTTGACTTTACTGGTTCATCAAAAAGTCAATACAAATATCTAAAATATAAACCTTAAAATATTGTGTTTCATTTTATTTTACTGGAAAACTAAAAGCAAAATCAATTAAATATTTAATTTTATTTAAATATGATTATTTTTGTTGTGTGCTTATTACAATTAATTTGGGCTTCTATGAAGAGGCAAGGAACATGATGTTCCAAATTAGAATGCACTAATCTTCTATTGTACCTTCCAACAACATATGAAATATTATCCTCAAAAATGACATTATAAGAGTGAATTCTATGAGTTTTCAAAAGGCATATGAAATTCCAGTGAATATCAGCAAGCCCTATTTCAATTGTCTTGCACAATGATATAGAACCTAAAAAGAAGATTAAAGCATTTTCTCTAGATTGCTGAACACATATAAGACCTCACTATATATTTTCTATCTAAATAATATTTGCTAATGTCTGAACATTTCTGTACACCCAAAATTTAAATTTAAAAATTTAAACATTGAAATTTAATCACCTATGTTACGGTTTGGGGAGGTAGGGCCTTTTCGAAGGTGATTAGAATATGAAGGCGAAAGTCACATGAATGGCATTATTGCCCTTTTAAAATAGGTCCCACAGAGTTGCCTTTTCCTTTCTGCTATATGAGAAGGCAGGGAGAGGATTCCTTCAATGAACCAGGATATGGATCCTCATCAGACACCGAATCTGCTGATTCCTTGATCTTACTTTCTAGCCTTCAGAACTATGAGAAACAAATTCCTGTTGTTTATAAGCTACTTATTCTATGGTATTTTTTTTATAGCAGCCCAGTTGGACTCAGGCATATTTTAGTCCTCAAATCAGGATATTTCAAATTGGGGTAGCATAGCAGCATCTGAATTTCTACATTGACTAAATATTATTTTCATTCTAAAGCTTAGTAAAGAGATTATGCATTTATTTTTTCAATACTACTGTTGAATTATTTTAATCTCTTCTGGGCTATCACTAAGCAAAATCCCATTAAATAATAAATAGAAATCCACATACCATTCCTACGATGCATTAAAAAAATTTCCCCAAATAGAAGACAAAGAATAAAATTAACATTAAATGCTATTGTACGTAGTGTAATAAATGAGTTATGAGGAATTGTGTTCAGCTGATATTTTTATATATGTTTGATAGATTTTTAATATTTATTTTAATTTATAAAGATATTTTATTTTTATTTTATAATTACTTAATTTCATATTTCAAATAGAATTGCAAAAAAAGATCTTTGTTGTTATTGTTGAGGAGGTGCTGATTCTGAGTATTTCTGTAAGGCTTTGTCCATATTACAACTACAACCCCACTGATAGGCACTCTCTGAGCTTTTTAAGCCAATTATGAACCTAGGAAGTGCAGTTCCACTTCCTGACCAAGAGGAAGCCACCCAAGCTCAATATTCTAACTCCTTCGAGAGTAATTTTTCCATAATAGGTTTTATTTGAGTGACTCATAGTGATTATATAAGATGCCACACAATTAAATGTGCTTCTGTGTGGCTTTGCACACATGTACACGTGTATTGGAAACAATGTAACCTTTGCAGTTGCTTCCTTAAATAGCCGTCAAAAAGGAACAAGCAAAGGCATACAGATTACCAATAGCCACTTCAGTGGAGAAGAGCTGGAGAGGCTAGATAGGACAAGGAGAACTTTGGCAGAGAGAAACGGCAAGCCTCAGGGAAAAGAGGTTGATTGTTTTTTTAAGGTTAGGAGTCATAAGGCTGATGGAGAGATGGGGGCTAGAGATGCGATTTGAAAAGAGTCAATTAAGTCCAGAGAGGCAGGGAAGTGCTTCCAGATGGCAGGTAAAACACAGGAGAAAGAGAAAGTGGTGGAGTGGATAGGGGTGAAGAGGGTGAGGGGGTGCCTTGAGAAAGAAACTAGGGAGGCTTTTAAATCTGAATTTAATGATAGAATAAAATAAGTACAAAAAAGTGAATGTTCTGAAACAATTTTCAATAACAATCTAATGTAATTCGAGTTCAGAGTTTAAAGTGTATTTGCAGCTGAGGGATCCAATAGCATAATTCTTCACAGGAACGTTCTCTTTCCTGCCCTGGCATCACTCTATCCCCACCAAAACTCATGACCTATGTACAAAGAAACATGGCTCATAGCCCATATTTTGAAATAGCCGAGTATACTTTTCAACGTTGTTTCATTTCATTATCATGTGATTTGCATGTATTAACAGGAAAATAAAAATTAACTTATAAACCCATGTTTTCTGGAGTTAGACTGAATTCCCCATATCAACTTAACAGTTTTCCTTATGGGGTTTAAGACGTAAGGAAGAAAGAACTCTCATACAAAAATGCCGTTGATCTCCACCTACTGTTGAGACAACAGAGGTGGGATCTCTTAAAGTGGCAGAGATTTCCCCCAGCATAACACTCAGTCTCTTATTCCAAATGACAGCCCTCTTTAAGAAACAGCTACCAGCAGTGAGGACCAAATATTTCTTTGTTCCTGCTCTTGTGTGGTAGGCTTTCTCAGCAGCAGTGGGCAATGACACTGAGTAAAGTTGATTCAGAATACAGAATATGTATTTACTATATATTTAGTGGCTTACATTTTTACTATCTATTATGGATTAAACACTGTGCTGTGCAATAAGGATATGATGACTAATTAGGCAAAATCTCTACTCTCGAGGAGTATATACATATGTGAAGGCATGGAATTCAGAAGATAGCTGCAACTAAGTAAGAGAAATGGTCAGAGAAACATAGAGTGCTCATTAATTCAGCACTGCTTCTGGAGGGAAAATCCTAGCTGAAAAGCCCTTGAGTGTCAAATATAGTACTACAAGTAAGGTAATAAAGATTCTTCAAAGAAATAATCTTGCATAAGGCAAAATAACATCATGATCTTAAAAGATCTATTGACACTCTTTCTTGAACGGTCCAGATCAGTGATTCCCAAACTTTTCTTCATGGTAGAATTGTCTCAGGAGATTTTTATAAAAAGTCACACTGTCGTACATACAATTCCAACCATCACTCAGAGACCTCTTACATAGCAGTGGTCATTGATGAAGGAACTCCTAGGGATACACATATGTGAGTTATATTTCATGTACATTAAGCTCCCCAAATGATTTTTTTATGCAAAAAGTAGATTTGAGGTTTGGAAAACATTGGTTTAGGGGGAAAAAGTGGCATCTGGAGCCAGCAATAAGTTTGCCATCTGCCACTAAGTAGCTGTATTCCTTTCTCTGGGACTCGGGTAAAACATTTAGCACTGGCACAGGAAAATCCTCAACCAAAGACATTCTTCTGACCAACATGGTACAGGTTCCAGGGCAATGCTTTGGCACAGCTCTTACCTAATGTATTCAAAACAAGCCAGCTGCAGCCAAATGCCATCCAGGAAAGTCTGTGAGTTTTGCCACTACTGATATTGAAGATGGATAATGCTTCAGAGTGTAGGGAAGATTTGAGCAGGAGAAGAGCTTGGGTAAGAGAAAAGACAAGTTAATTAACCTGTCAAATCATTCTGTTCAGAGAGCATAAATTCACTAGAAATTGCATAATGAAATATCATTTCCATTTTCTTGCATCTTTTTTGTGTTCTGATTCATTGTTCAAGAGGTACCTACAAATTAGTATGGTTTTTGCAAAGATCACATATCATGTCTGAGGAATTGTGCAATATAAAACAATTTATATTATTCTTAAATTTGTATGTGCATGTCTAGTGTGTATTGTAATTCTGATTATTTACAATGGCTACTAGATAAATATTGCATACTAGAACTCGCTAGAGAACAAAATGTTTGAAAATCATTTATATTTACTAAATTTCATTTTTAACAATGAATAAATAATTTATAAATTTTAAATATAATTACATTTTAATTTTTAATCCCTTAGGTCAGATATTGGCAAGCTATGGTCCAATGCCTTTTTTAGTAAATAAAGTTTTATTGAAACAGATTCACCCTTTGTTTACTTATTGCTGATAGCTGCTTCTGTGCTACATCAGCAAAGTTGAGTAGTTGTAATAGAACTTGTTCCCCTGAAAGCATAAAATATATATTATGTGACTCTTTACAGAAAATGTGTGCTGACTTTTGCTTTTATATCATTAGTTGAATCAGATGCAAAATATGTGAAGAAATTAATAAAACATTACAGTGAAATTAAAACTGAAAAAATCACTGAAATTGAGTAAATAAAATACATTTTATTAAAAATATAATAATTTATGAACTGTCTGTGTTTTATTTTTCATCCAAGTATTGCCAGACAACCAAAAACCTACCCAGACATAAACAATTAAATCAAAACTTCTTTAATATTTTGTTGACTCACATAAAAAGATAGTTTTATGCTTTTTTTTGTGCTTGTTTTCTAAGCTTGACAAGTTAGGATGATAAATTGCACTTTACTTAACAATTTCTTAGTTTGATTTACAACTTTTAAATATTTAGAAACATGTTATGTGGCCCCATTAGTAATCTCACCTGTGCTCCACTGAGGTTACCACCTGCCTTCAAGGCTGTATTTCATCCCTCAATTATACAAAGAAGCACACCATTGTGCAGGACATGAGCTCAGAGCCAAGTTGTAAACTTTGGTCAAGCCCAGAAACAAGATTTTAGATTGCGATAGCATTATCATCTAAGTATGAATTGTCTTCCTTCCCTGCATCAAATCTGTATGGGCCTTGAAAACAATCTAACCAAACTGAGGCAAAGTCGGGAAAGAAGGAATGGTTGACCGTTCTCCCCTCTCCCTACAATAACCAGCCTGCCTGCAATAGGCCTGTCTCTCTTAGAGGGAGGAAGCTTCAAGTTAAGGCAAATTTGAATTCTGATTTTTATTTAGATGGGCATTTTAATTATGAAATAGAAACTCTATTGTACCACTTAAATTAAATAAACATGTTTTTGTTACTCAAGAGTGACTAGAGAAGCAATGAGACCCCAATGTATAAAATTAATGGGAGACTGGGAGACATAAATAAAGGTGCTTTATGAGTACAACCCATGAGTCTTGTTTATGAAAGCTAAGTTGTATATGCATTAGTAGTCATAACTCTCAATGACTTTATAAAGTAGGCTATAGTATAGTGATTCCAGAATCAGACAAACTCACCTAGAGTTGAGCTCCATGTTCGCTTCTGAACCACATTGCCTTGGGCAAGTTATATATTTTTCCTATGTCTCAAAGAGGCAAAAAAAAAAAACCAGGAATGAGCATAACTGTAGCAAAGAAGTGTTGTAAAGATTAAATGAGTTAATAAATGCCCAGTGTTTAATGTTTGGCAAAGAGGAATGAGTTGTGTTTGCAAATTTTATCTCTTAATTTTTACTATTTATTGTAATATAACATATTACACATTATATATTACATATACATATATGTTATATACATGTTATATGCATATATGTTATATACATACATATAGTATATGTTATATATTACATATGACATATAATATAACATATAA
This sequence comes from Lepilemur ruficaudatus, assembly GCA_963574885.1. NCBI lineage: Eukaryota > Metazoa > Chordata > Mammalia > Primates > Lepilemuridae > Lepilemur > Lepilemur ruficaudatus. The sequence continues at coordinate 18,630 of CAUYRT010073199.1, forward strand.
CTTTTATATTTTTTACTCATGATGTTGAATATTCTATGGATTTTGATAAAGGTATAATGACATGCATCCAAAATTGTAGTATCACATAGAATACTTGTATTGCCCTAAAAATTCTGTTTGGACTATTCATACCTTTCTCCCCTTTAATCTCTGGAAACAACTAATATTTTTACTAGTACCATATTTTTCTTTTCCAGAAATGTCAAGTAGTTGGAATTATACCATATTTAGACATTCAGACAGGCTTCTTTTACTTAGTAATATGTATTTAAGTTTTCTCCATGTCTTTGCATAGCTTTATAAACTCATTTTTTTTTAAGGCACTGAATACTGCTTTACTATCTGGATGTTCCATAGTTTATTGATCCACTCATGTAGTGAAGGTCATCTTGGTTGTTCCCAAGATTTGGCAGTTTTGAATAAAGCTACTACAAAAATCTGTAAGTTTCTGTGTGTACGAATTTTCAATTCATTTGAATAAATATCAAAGAGCATAATCGCTGGATCATATGGTAAGAGTACATTTAGTTTTGGAAGAGACTGTGAAACTGTCTTCCAAACTGGCTGTACTATATTGCATTCCCACAGCTATGAATGGGAGTTCCTGTTGCTTCATATTCTTGTCAGCATTTGTTGTTGTCATTGTCTTGGATTTGGACCATTGGCCTGTAAGGTCTCTGTCTAGATTCATTTTCTGCATGAATGTCCAGCTGTTCCTGTACCATTTGTTCAAAAGACTATCTTATCCCTTGTATTGCCTTTCTCTCATCAAACATCACTTGAACATATTTATGTGGGTCTATTTCTTGACTCTTTATTCTGTTCCATTGATCAGTTTGTCTATTTATTCACCAAGACCACACTATCTTGATTACTGTAGCTTAGTAATAACTCTTGAAATAAGGTGGTATCAGTACTCCAACTTAGTTCTTTTTCAGTATCATGTGGCTATTTTGCCTCTCCATATAAAGTTTATAATAAATTTGTCAATATCCATAAAATAATTTGCTGGGATTTTTAGTGGGATTGTATTGAATCTATAGATCAAATTGGAAAGAGCTAATATTTTGGCAATATTGAGTTTTCCTATCATTGAATATGGAATATCTCTTTATTTAGTTATTTGATTTCTTTCATCTGAGCTTTGTGATTTTCCTTGAATAGATCTTACATATATATTTTTAGATTTATATCTAAGTATCATTTTTTGGATACTAATATAAATGGTGTAATGTTTTTAATTTCACATTCTACTCTTCCAATGTAGGTATATAGGAAAGTTATTGAATTCTGTACATTAACTTCTTATCCTTCAATCTTCCTATAATCATTTATTAGTTCCAGGAGGTTTTTTTGTCAGTTCTTTCAGATTTTTTGCAGAGACAGTCATGTCATCTGCTAACAATGGAAGTTTTATCTCTTTCTTTTCAAGCTGTAGACTTTTTATTTTCCTTTTCTTATCTTATTACATTAGATAAGATTTCCAATATGATGGTAAAAAGCAGTGGTAAAGGAGGACATCCTTGCCTTATTTCTGATATTGGCGGAAAAGCTTCAGGATTCTCACCACTAATTATGATATTAACTGTAGGCTTTATATAGATATTCTTTACCAAGTTTAGGAAATTCTCCTTCATTCCTGGTTTACTGAGAGTTTTTATCATGAATAGGTGTTGAATTTTGCCAAATGCTTTTTTTTCATCTACAGATATAATCATGTGATTTTTTTTCTTTCTTAGCGTGTTGATGTGATAGATTGATTAAGTCATTTTTAGAGCAGGCTGAGAATGGTCATTCATGACACTCATATCAATACTTTAGGAGGCGAGACAGGAGGATTTCTTGAGGCCAGGAGCCTTGTGTATCTGGGATAAATCTCACTTGGTTAAGGTGTGTAATCCTTTTTACACGTTGCTGGATTTGATTTGTTATTATTTTGTTGAGAATTTTTTCATATCTACACAGAGTTATTGATCTGTAGGGTTTTTTTTTTCTTATAATGTCATTACCTTATTTTGCATTAGATTAAATGTTGGCCTCAATGAGTTAGGAAGACTTCCCTCTGATTCTATATTATGGAAGAGGTTGTAGGGAATTGGCAAAATTTCTTTCTTAAATGTTTAGTATAATACATGAGAATTCCGGTCCTTGGTTAGTGCTTTGTAATATTATTAATTATTGATTCAATTTTTAATAGATATAGGCTTATTCAGATTGTTTATTTCTTCTTTTGTAAATTTTGACAGATTGTGTCTTTCAAGTAATTGATTCATTTCATCTAGGTTATCAAATTTTTCAGCATACTGTTGATCATAATATCCTTTTATTATTATTTTACTGTTGGGGGATCTGAACCTATGATCCCTCTTTTATATCTGATATTAGTGATTTTTGTCATCTCCTTTTTTTTTTGTCTTAGTTAGCCTAACTAGAAGCTTATCAATTTTATCAATCCTTTTAAAGAACCAACATTTAATTTTGTTGATTTTCTCTGTTGATTTCTAATTTTCAATTTCATTGACTTCTTTTTTCTAATTTTTGTTATTTCTTTTCTTCTGCTAACTTAGGATTTAATTTGCTCTTCTTTTTCTAGTTTATAAAGTGGAAGTGTAGATGATTGATTTTAGATCTTTTTAATTTTTCATTTATTTATCCAATGCCATAATTTTTTCTCCAAGCACTGCTTTTACTGAATTGTACAAATTTTGACAAGTTGTGTTTCATTTTAATTTAGTTTAATATGTTTCAACTTCTATTGAGATTTCTTATGGGTTACATGGCTATTTAGAACTGTGTTTTTTAATCTCCAAGTATTTTTGGAATTTTCCATCTATTTTTCTGTTACTGAATTCTAGTTTAATAACATTGTACTCTGAGAGCAGACATTGTATGATATTCTTTTATATTTGTTAAAGTGTGTTTTATGATCTAGAATGTGGTATATCTATGTGAATGTTCCATATGAATGTTCCATTTGATTTTGAGAAGAATGGGTACTCAGCTATTGTTATATGAAATAGTCTACAGATGTCAATTACATCTAGTTCATTGGTGATGCTGTTGAGTCCAACTATGTTCTTACTGATTTTCTGCCTTCTGGATCTGTCCATTTGTAATGTAGAGCTTTTGAAATCTCTAGCTATGATAATTGATTTATCTATTTCTCCTAGTAGTTTCATTAGCATTTTCCTCACATATTCTGACGCTCTGTTTTTAGGTTCACAGACATTACAGATATGTCTTCTTGGGGTATTGACCCCTTTATTATTGTAGATTGGTATTCCTTGTCCCTGACATATTTTCTTGCTCTGAATCTGCTCTGTCTGAAATTAATAAAGCTGCTCTCACTTTCTTTTCATAAGATAGCACTGCATATCTTTCTCTATCAATTTATTTTTAATCTTTTCTGTGTTTTTATATTTAAAGTGGATTTTCTATAGACCACATGTAGTTGGTTCTTATTCCTTGATCCATTCTGGCAATTTCTGACTATTAATTCATGCATTTGGATCATTGACATTTAAGTGATTATTGACATATTTCAATTAATAGTCACCATTTTTGTGACTGTTGCTATTTGTTGTCCTTGATTTTGTTTCTATTTCTGTATCTTCCAGAATTTTTCTTTCTTCTGTGGTTTTGAGTGTTTTATATAGTTCCATTTACTCTCCTTTTTAGTATATTAATTATACTTCTTTTTTCCCCTTTTTTAGTGGTTTCTGTAGTGTTTACCAAGTCCATTTACAAATAACAATATGCCACTTCATGAGTAGTGTGAGTACTTTATAATAACAAAATATGTCTAATTTCTTCCTCTTGTCCTTTGCATCATTTCTGTCATTCATTTCACTTACATATAGGCACATAAACACATAAGCATATGTTATTGGAATATATTGTTGCTATTATTTTGAACAAATTGTTATCTCTTAGCTAATTTAAGAGTAAGAAAAACAAAGCTTGTTATTTTATCTTTGCTTATTCACTCTCTCATGCTCTTCCTTTCTTTATGCAAATCTGGATCTCTGGTCTATGAAATTTTCCTTATTTCTGAAGAACATCTTTTAACATTTCTTACCAGGCAGATCTACTGGCAAAATATTCTCTCCATTTTTATTTGTCTTAAAAGTCTTTTATTTCTTCTTCATTTTTGAAGGATAATTTTACAGGATATAGAATTCTAGGTTGTTGGTGTTTTGCTCTGAGCAATCAAATATTTCACTCCACTGTCCTTTGTTCTCATGGTTTCTGAGAAGAAGGTGGGTACAACTTTTATCTTTGTTCTTCTATAAGTAAGGTGACTTTTCCTCCAACTTCTTTCAATATTTTTTATCTTTGACTTTCTAAAGTTTGAATATGATATGGTAAGGTTAAGATTTTTGGCATTTATCCTTCTTGGTGTTTTCTAAACTTCCTAGATATATGGTTTTCTGTATAATGTTAATCTAGGGAAATATTCAGTCTTTTTTTTTTTTCAGTTATTGCTTCGATTCTTTTATCTCTTTCTTCTCCTTCTGATATTCCTGTGATGATAGGTTACATATTTTGTGATTGTCCCACAGTTCTTGACTATTGTGCTCTGGGTGTTTGTTTTTTCAGTCTTTTTTGTTTGCTTTGCTTTTCAGTTTTGGGAGTTTCTATTGTCATATCCTTGAGGTCAGAGCTTCTTTTTTCAGCTGTGCCCAGTTTACTAATAATCTCTTTATAGGTTACTATGCTTTGATCTCTAATATTTTTTTGATTCTTAGAATGTCATCTCTCTACCTACATTACCCATCTGTTTGTGCTTGTATTCTACATGCAAAAGGGCCTTTTTCCATAAAGGAAGGCCCTTAGCATATTAATCATAATTTTTAAAATTCCTATTATAATAAATCCAACTTTCTTGCCATTTCTGATATGCTGGTTCTGATGCTTGTTTAGTCTCTTCAAATCATGCTTGTTGCCTTCAGGTATTCTTTGTAATTTTTTGTTGAAAAGGTGACATGATATACTGGGTAAAATAAATTATGCTGAATAGGACTTTACTAATGTAGTGTTAAGGTGTGGCAGCAAGGGAAAGATTCTATAATCCTATGATTAGGTCTCAGTCTTTTAGTGAGCTGTATTCCTGGACTGTGAATTTCACAAGTTGTTCTCAGTTCATCCTGCCTTTGGTGGGATAGGATGGCTAGAGGGAGGTTGGAGTTGTGTATTTCCCTTCCTTCACATGGAAGGATATAGCTGGCTGGGGTTGAATATTTCCCTTTTCCCAGGTATATTAGACTTTGGTGAAATAGTTTCTCCTGGGGAAGACCTTACTAAGAACAGAATGCTTTAGTGTACGTTGAAATGATTCCTTTCACCTTCCTGCCCCAATTAATAGGGATTTTTTTTCTCCAACATTCACTGTGAGGACCTTGGAGAGCTCCTGGAACTAAGACTCACAAAAGTGTGGGGGCACTCTGTGACTGGGTCCCTTGTAGTTTTGTTTTGTATTCTTTTAACTGACTTCATTTTTTAGAATCATTTTAGGTTCACAGAAAAATTGAGCAAAGATCCAGATGTTTCCCATATACCACCTCTTCCCACATATATGAGCCTCCCCACTATCAAAATTCCACACCAGATTCCCAGAATTTTTATCTCAAAAACTTGTTCAAATTGAGCCCCTAGCAACTCACCAGTTACAGGTCGGGTTTCCTACCTTACTATTGGTTCCCATGGAGGTTTCTGCTTGTGGGTTTCTATTCTGGTAAATTGTGATTCTTTGTATTTGCCTGTCTGTCTCTCCATATTTCGGGCGGGGGGATCAGTAGTTTTCTCTGTGACCTTACTTCTCTGATAGATCTAAGAGGAGTTGTGGATTTTTAAGTTTGTTCAGGTTTTTACTCCTGTTAGAATGGATTGAACACTTTTAAGCTCCTTCCATGCCAGACTAGAAACCAAAAGCACAAAATTCATACTTGCAAGTTTCATTTTTATATCAATTTTTTCCAAATGATTATGTATCATTTATTATGCAAACCATCTTTGCACCTTTTATACATTGTTTTCTTTGTCAAAATTCAGGTGATCTTATACATGGCATTCTCTTTCTGAGCTATCTCTTGTGTACTGCTCATTTATTCTTCTCCTCATTAATATCAAGCCCACACTTTTAAAATTAGAGTACCTGTATAGTAAATTTGATGACTGTAGTATAAGTCTTCCAGCTTTCTTCTTCAAGATTTTCTATTGCATGGCTATTCTTGGCCATTTGCATTTTCACATAAATTTCAGAAAAGGCCTGTGAATGTTCTCACACATAGACACACACACACACACATAACATAGTTTGACTGGTATTGGATCTAATTCATATATCTATTTCAATTTGTAGTGAATTCTTATGTTAAAAATATCAACTCCTCTAACATGATATGTTTCCACTGATTTGGCCTTCTTTAATTGTTCTTATCTATATTACTAAGTCATTAGTGTTAATGTGTTACACAAAATTCAATTGAATTAAATGCAAGGTGTTTACTTTTTCTTACCTTGTAAATGATTTAGTTTTGGAAGTTTTGCTTTCTGTTGGGTACTGACATGTAGAAATGCAATATGCAGAAATAACAAGCAACCTTGCTAAAATCAGTTCTTAGTTAAAATAGATTGTAGACTTTTTAATTTTCTATATCGTACAATCATGTCTTCCGCAAATAATCATGATTTTCTTACTTTTTAATTTGTGTATATTTTATATTGCTTTATATTTTTAGATGGCCTAGAGTTTCCCCATAGTGTATTTAAAGGTGGCGCTTATAGTAGGAATTATGTGTTTTTTTCAACCTAAGGGGTAAGAATTTTAATTCTTCTTAATTAAATATGGAATAAATGTAGGTATTTTATAAATAGCCTTTTTTTGTCTTTATTGAAGTGTAATTTACATATCATGTCTTTACTCCATTTTAAGTGTACAATTAAGTGATTATTAGTAAATTTACCAAGTTGTACAGCTATTCACATAAAGCAGTTTTAGAGGATTTCCCACTCCCCATTGAGACCCCTAATACCCATCCCCATAAAAGATTAAGGATATTTGTTTTAATTATAGGTTGCATAGACCAGTTGCCAGTTTTATCATAAACATATCTTAAATTTTATTAATTTTTAAAAATATTTTTAAATGATCATTTATATTTTGTCCTTAATTTTACTAATGTACTGAATTATAGATGCACATATATCTATAATTTTCCCTTTAATCACTATTAATGATTCATTTCACAAGTTTTGACATTAAATTATTATCATTTAGATTTTACAGATTAGTAAAATGACATAAAGAAATGTTTAATAACTGTCTTGGACTATGAACAGTTCAGTGGTTATATTAATTAAATTTAACTGGTGAATAAGCAGATACTCAGAATTTTAAAAGCTACTCCTATCTCAACACATACTATATTTTCCTTTTTATCTTAGAAAATATAATATAGGGAAACACTCAAACAGGTATCACAGTACCAAAAACACAAAAATAGAAATTTGTCATAGCAGAGACAATCATCACAACAAGCAGCCACTACCATAGGTTTGGGGAGGGGGATGCAGAGGAAGGAGGTTAGGATTTTCAGAACATAGAAGCTTGGTAACAAGATCCTGCAGATCTGAGCCCCAGAGAGCACATGGTTAAATCGGTGTTAATACCTCAAGGAAGTCAGACATAGGGCCCTATGGAACTAGACCTTAGAACTCTGAGGAAGTTGCTGCTAGTATATCTTAGGCTCATTCTGTAAGTGTGGACCAATGAATGCTACCTTATAAATAAAAAGTATCATTGTTGATAGGATTAAAGATCTTCAGACAGTTGTGAACTTCTCACAACTCTATGAATGAGATGTGCTAATGATTGCTTTATGAAATACTTTCCAAGTATTTATAATATCCTCTTTACCCTTATTTTTTAAATATTTGTTAGGGGTAATATTTTATTTCTTCAAAATTAAATGTCTAATCAAAAAATCAGAAATATGCATTATCCTAGTCATTGATTATTGGATAAACTCAAGAGAAGTCCTTGAAGCTTTGAGTTGATATCACAATCATAGGTCTTGTCTGAATAAAGAGCTCGACATTGTTCCTCATGTGACATACTGTGGTCTATGTACATCAATCTGCAGCCCTACCCAAAATGTCTAGATTGGGCTAGGAATTGACAAAAATAAGCAACCATCTATGAAATGGACATGAAAGGGACCAGTTGCCAGTGAAGAGGTATGATTTGAAAATTGTGACACCAGGAATTTTCTCATTCAGTTGGCAAATCACCAATGTGAAGAAAACCTTCTCCTTGGGGAATGAAAATGAATTACATGTTGAACATGAATTACACAGAGAAGTATAATGTAATGTAGAAATAAGGTAGAGCATCTACATTAAAGTAGAAGAGAAGGTGTAAGATGCACAAAACCCTACAGCCGGAAACCTCCATGAAGAAATATTAGTGGAAATGGTAGTAGCAAATTGTAGTGGATGTAGAAGCACAGATAAAGAAAGCTGGCTCATGAGACTGGCGGAGCGCGTGAGGCTGGCCAATGGGACACGGCTACTGCTGAGTATATCTCTTTATATCCCCATATGTTCTTGTACTTTGATCCTATAGCAAGTAAGACATCCATCTTTTTCTTGAAATTTGAAATCGTCCTACTAAATACTGGATGTATAATTACAATGTTTTGCTCTGAAGTCATTTAGAACTATTTGGAACATTTGGAACTGTTGAAGTAATTGAAGAAATGAACACATAATCTTGCCCCTGTCCATCAGCTAATCTTTTTAGAGCTCTTTGTTCATCCTTAAGAGATAGTTGGAAAACAATCTCAGCCTTATGAATGGCCAGACTCAATTTTAGCATATTTTAAATCAGCATTGAAAGAGGCATTACATTTTCAAAATAAGGATGTTTCTAATGGATCTGATTAACTACACTTCATCGATCCCTTTATATGTTGATGAAGGCACAGCAGGATAATTGTTAGCACTATAATAAATGGTGTGTTTTTTATTATGTTCATTCTTAGGCATCATAGTGTCAAATCTAATCTTATAATGACAATTATAATGCTATTAGGTGTAAAGAAAGACTCCTGAAGGAATGAGGCTGCCACTAAATTGGTTAGTGTTCTAATGTATAGTAATTTTGTTGTTCTTACCTTAGAATTTCTTTGTTACCATATTTGTGACTTAAACCTAAGGATGCGGATTTTGACTGATTCCCAAATGATGTAAAAACATGTTAAAAGAGTTTATTCTTCAGATGGTAAAGAGGAACCATATTTCTTGAATTAAGGTCTCATTTTCAATCCCAGGGGATTGTCTTTGTATAACATGTACTAGAAGAGACAACGTTAATTGAATCTCCTCATTTACACCTTCCATCTGTTTTCATTCCAGCTGTGTCTCCTTAGATATCTGAGAAGCCAGTCAGATTTGTGTTTAATGGTTTTAACTGATTGCAATTGTAATTTAATGAAACTGTTACAAATCAACAGAAAATGTGAAGAGATTATAAATATTATATATTTTATATGAAATATACAGAATAATGAGTCTACCACCCTTGGGCTAATTCTATATGAAAAAAATTCAACCCAACATATCAACCTTTTCCTCATTAGGTTATTTGATTATATGTTGCATGTGCCAATACAGCCTTCATATTTAGTTCATGTAAGTCAGGATTTACCAGTCTTGGCACTACTGCTATTTTGGACCAAATATGGGTTTGTGTTGTAGGCATTGTAGGACATTTAACAGCATCCTTGGCTTCTTTTCACTCAGTGATACTCATCCCATTCCCTACTTATGACCATCAAAAATATCTTCAGACTTTGGCAAAAGTCCTCTGGGAGACAAAGTCACCCCGTTTGAGAATCCCTAAGGTAAGTAAATAATGAAAAGCATTATAGAGGTCTGTTCTAGATGCTCCAATCATTGCAAATAATTTGATAAAATTTGGTGAGTCAGGCAACTAAAAACTCACAGAATTTAATTTTTTTTCCTGGAGTTCCTGATATACAAAAGTGATTAAATCTCTTCCTGGTCTTTTTATAGTCTTAGTCTCACTAAAATATAAACATTTCATGATCCCTATAAAAATATTCAGATTTATTTACCTCTTTGAGTACATAAAATAGGAGATATAAATATTCTATCAAGGAAGAATGAATCACTGTTTGGCTCAATACTTTTCATACAGTAGAAATTCCATAAATATTTGTTGAATATGAATGAATGATCTCAGTTCTTACTAGACCTTGTAATAATCAGAATAAATTAAATATCATGATAAAGATCAGCTTACTTAAAAAAAGTATGAAGAAAATTTACAGATGAAAAGATTAATGACAAAAACAACCAAGATTGAACAAGAAAATTCCACCCCAGAGATGCTCAAAAAGGAGCAATTATGACAGCTTTATCCTTGAACAAAATACAAAGCATGGGACTTCCCAGAAGACGTTCAGATGCCATCAATTTGGTGCAGGTGAAATAAAAGAGAAAAACGTTGCCTTAGATTACCAATAAAAGAAAGTGAATATACTGCACAAAGGTTTGTCTTGTAGGATAACGTAGAACCAATAACTGGAATTCTATAAGATTATAATCATTTCCTTTCACTAACATAATTGCCTTATAAAATAGCAGTGGTAAAATTTTTCAACTTTATATAGGGGGAGGGAAAGGAGTAAGGGGAGAATGGGAGGAAAAGGGAGGGAGACTGAGTAGCCAAATTTTTACTAATAAAATTCTGATAAAGTATTCTTTGTATAAACTTTCTGTAGAAGACTAAGAAAATACCTTAAATCATTCACCTAAGCAATCTTAAAAAATTATTTCATGCAACAAATATTCATTACATGTTTAAATGTTCAAAATTGAAAATTCGGTGACAAATTTAAAGGACTTTGTTACTAAATTCCCCAGTTCCCTTATGTAAGCAGATACTCTATAGCAATTTTGTAATTAAGGTGATTCTAGCATATCTGGCAACACCTTACAAGATCATTATAATAAAATTTAATTATGAGTTCTTGGTTTGCTTTTAATAAAATCATGATAGGAAATTTGGATTTGGGGACTATAGTTGTCCCTCCTTATCCATAGTTACAATTTCCATGGTTTCAGTTACCCAAGGTCAACTGCTGTTAGATCATATTAAATAGAAAATTCAAGAAATAAACAATTCATACATTTTAAATTGCATCTTGCTCTGAGTAACATCACGAAATCTTGAGCCATCCCTCTCCTTTCCACCTGGGATGTGAATCATGCCTTTGTCCTATGTCTCCACACTGTATACACTACTGGCCCCTTGGTCACTTAGTAACCATCTGAGTTATCAGATCTACTGTCACGGTATCACAGTGCTTGTGTTCAATGCAACATTATTTTACTTAATAATCGCCCCAAAGCACAAGAGTAATAAAGGTGGAAATTTGGATATGCCAAAGAGAATTTAAAAAATGCTTTATTAGTTAGAAACGCAAATAAAAAAAAATCACAGGCTGAAGCTGCAAAGATCTATGGTAAGAACGACTCTTCTATCCATGAGGTTGTGAAGAAGGAAAAAGAAATTTGTACTAATTTTGCTGTCATACCTCAAACTGCAAAAGTAGCAACCACAGTGCACACAAGTGCTTAGTTTAGATGGAAAAGACATTAAATTTGCATGTGGAACACATGAACAAGAAACGTGTTCCAATGGATAGTAATTGGGTTTGGTATCATCTATGGTTTCAGGTATACGCTTGGGGTTTCAGACCGTATCCCCTGCAGATAAGTGTGATATTCAGGAATAGCTCATATCATTTTGATGTTCTTTTGCTATATTACAATCATATTAAAGATAGCTATCTACACAGTAAAAATAGGCTCAATTGTTGACGAGATGGCAATAATTTTCTTTATTCCTGTTAAGTGTGATGATAGAAAAGACTAAGTCTTGCAAAAATTAGCCTAGCAAATAAACTCAAGAGAACAGGTATATATCTCCATGGCATTTGGCAAATAATAGGTATTTGCCCAGGCAAATACAAGAGTGCTAAAACCACAATTCTAACTTTACATCCCAGAGGATTTTGCAAGACTATCAATGAATGTTAAAGGTTGAGCTGAAATCCAAACTTCTTTAGATATACACTAGGATTTGAGAAATTCACATCTGTCTCTTAATCTATTTACATTGCTATAAAGGAAATACCTGAGGCTGGTAATTTATAAAAAAAAAAAAAGAGGTTTATTTGGCTCATGGTTCTGCAAGCTGAACAAGAAGCCTGACAACAGCATCTGCTTGGGTGAGAGCTTCACGGAGAAGCTCAGAAGATCATGGTGAGGGCAAAGGGGAAGCAGGTGTGTCACATGGCTGGCAGGAAAAACACTATGGGAGGAGATACGGGGTCCCAGAACCATATATTGAAGGGCCTTTAGGGTGTTTTATAGGACTTATTTGCATATTATTCTGGAAGGAACTGGAAAGCTCCTGAGTTTATTTAAGCATGGCAATTATTTAACACCATCTATATTTTAAAATTATAACTCTGGCAGCAAATTGTGGGGTATTTGTACTTTCTTTTCTCTTTGCCTAGAACTCTCTATCTCCAGGTGTTTTTATACATAGCTCATGCCTGAAATTCCTCAGGTATTTACTGGATATTTAAAGGATATTTACAGAAATTCTTGTCTGTTCTGTTTAATACTATATCCCCTGTACGTAGAACAATGACAGACACATAATGTGTGTGCCCAGTACTATTTCTTGAATTAATGAGTAGCATACAAATTCAAATCAGAAAAAACGAGTAGGATTTGCATCCAGTCCATGAGAGGGATTTGACTGACTTGGATTATAAAGTGTCTGTAGAATCTGAGGATTAGTGATGAGTTGAAGGTGAGGGAAGAAGAAATGGGTGGATGGGTGAGATAAAGGATAATTGCCTGATTTGACTGGTTATGCATTTCATTTAAAAAAAAAAAAAAGGAAAGATTAAGGGAAGAAAAGACTGTTATGTAAGTCAGGCACTGTTTGGCCAAAGCATGATAAAATGGGTTCCATCATAACTCACTACACTTCCCTGAGGGCATCCTATTAATTTATGCATTGAAAGAATCTCTGACTATTGTGAGAAGTTACATATGAGGAAAACCTTGATCCAGTATCTTATTGTTTATGATGATTATCATCAGAACTGTCAACACTGGGAAAGTAATTCCTTACTTTTCCATCTTTTAAATCCCAGCAAAGGATGCTTATTTTCAAGGTGTTATAGAACTGAGCATTTCACGAATCATTTCTCACCATCAGAGCTAGTGAAGGGATTTGCCACAGAGAGAAAAGCAATTTCAGACAAAAGAACCATTTTCTTTTAAGTTAAAATTCATTGTGAAAATGGAGAAATTTGCCTCAGGAAAATATGTGGGCTTCTGTGTTCATGTCTATTTTAGACAACAAATGTCTTTGTGGACTAATTATAGGCATTACCAAGTTTGTTTTCTGTTTTGTGCAAGCACTAAGTCATCAGTTTTAGAGTACTTTTTTTGTTGTTAATTGAAGTAAGGGTGTGTCTGTGGCTTACAAGAAATAACTATTATATTTACAAAGCAACCAACACTTTCTCAAACCTATTTTCATACGTTCTATCACAAGTGGCACACTCGAATAAAGCTCATGTGCCCTCTTTTACTAAGAGAAAAACATTGCAAATGGTCACTTAGATTGGAGAAGCTACTCTAGTAATAATTTTATTGACATAAATTTTATAAACCCTCTCATAGTAGGGTACTGTATCCAGTAACCTTCTAGGAAATGGTTACTACCTGGTCCTGTTTCCCTTTGTTCCTTTCAAGCATTCTGACACATTTCTGTAATCTCTACACGATTGCACGTTCCACAAGATTGGTTTCTCCTTTTGCTCCCCAATTTTTTCTTTTTCTATTGAAACGCTATAAATATCTTTGAATGTCTTAACATTGAACATGCCACCCCTCTTACCAATTTTTTTTTACCATTTTGTTAAAACCTGTTTTAAAGTAATCTGTCACTCCAAGGTAGTGATACCTTTCAATAATTACATCTTGGGACTTACCAACATATTCACCACCTTCTTTGATCTCCATTAACTTTTTCCTACTCCTTCGTACAGAATTTGACTTCATCTTGGCCAAAATGTATTCTTTGGTAGTTCATTAGGCAACTATGATTAAGTAGCAAACTTCCTCATCTTTGCGTGTCTGAGAATATAATTTACTCTCGCTATTGAATGATACTGTTCCTGGAGATATAATGCTAGTTTGAAGGCTATTTCTCTGATCTATTTTAAAGATTTATACAATTGTTTCTGCTATCTATTTTTGCTAATGAGAGAGTTGCTATTGGTCTGATTATTGCTCTATTGTAAATGACGCATTTTCTTTCTATTAATAGTAGCTTTTTAAGAACTTCTCATTTTATCTTCAATGTTTTATAGTTTCACTGTGCTAAGTCTAAATCTGAGTATATTATAATGCCATTCCAGACATGGCATATTCCTTCAAAATTCTCACCTATTATCATGTTTAACATTGATTCTTCTCTGTTCTTTCTATTCTCTTCTAGAATTCATACTATTTATATGTTGATACCACTGAAAACATTTTTGCAATTCAATATTCTTAACTAGAGTTTTGATCTGCCAATTTTCAAGTCTGTTTCTTTCTGTGTGTCTGTTTGTTGTTTTCCAATCTACCTGTTTTTTTTTAATCTGTATATAGTCATTCCTCAATATCTGAGTGGGATTCCTTCCAGAAACCCCTTTGATACCAAAATTGGCAGAGACCCGAGTCCCTTTACAAAAAAGCATTGTATTTGTGTATAACCTATACAAATATTCCTATACGCTTAAAATCATCTCTAGATTACTTATAACATCTAATAAAATATAAATGTCATATTAATAATTATTATACTGTATTTTTCTTACTATATTTTATGGTATTGCTATTTTTTATTATTTTGGGGCTGCAGTTAGTTGAATTCTCAGATGTAGAACCCTCAGTTACGGAAGACTGATCGTAGTCTATTGTACTTCTGTTCTTTAAATATTGCCCATACTTCTTCAAATTTTTTTAATAATTCCACTATCTTTAGTTCTTTATGTATGCATTTTCTTTATTGTTGCTTCTATTATTTCTCTTTCATCATTGTTTATGTCTTTTGATTTAAAAAAATTTACTGAGTTTATTTTCATTAAAGACTATTTTTCTTGAGTAACTGTTTTGCTATGGATTATTGTATTCTGCCACTTTGATGAATCCTTGATATTTAATGCTATTCTGCACTATTAGTCTTAATTCAGATTGTTTTTACTGCTTTAAACTTTATTTATTTTTTTGATCACCATGTTCCTACTGGGAGATGTTTCTGTCTTCTGAGGTCTGTATATGTTTCTGGTTCAGGAGAAGTTTTATAATGAGCTATTAATTTGATCTTTTGTTTCATAATTTGTGTGAATTTGAAGGTTATGCCAGTAATGACACAAGCTTAGGTTTCTGATTTCTATCCACTGGTCCAGATAGACTTTCTAGATCTTTCCTAAAGTGGGCAGTAGAGATTTTCTAGTCAATATTTTTTGGTTTGACAACTCTCCTAGCTCTTAGCTTTGTGTATGCAGCAAATTTCTAGGTCCCCGATCTCTCAAAAGCATAAGCTCTCATCTCAATCCTATTGTGGGCTTCAAAATTTCAATTCCCAGAGTTATTAAGCCCAACATATTATTCTAATGTACTATAAATTGTGTGGCTTCAGTTGTGATTTCTACATCAAACAATTTCTTGCTTTTTCCCTGGTTCCTGAGGTGTTCCCCTTTTTGTTATTAAATGTATTCAATTTCATCATCATGTTCTGTCTAGTATTTCTGTGCATGTAACGTGTCAGGCAACATAGGAGATCTGTACTACTTCACTCTCATTCATTTACGAGAAGTCCCCAGTTATTTTCCATTGGCTACGTCCAACTCATTTTAATGTGTTGTCTAGCATTAGTGCTATTATTCTGAGATCACCCTTCACTGAATCTTATCTTTAATGAGCCCTCTCTTTTTAACACTCTTCTTTTCTATTAAAGGAAACTCACTTTATAGTTTTGTCACCATGTCAACTCCAATATGGCAAAAACAACTCAAATTTATTTCAAATTTCCTTATTCTCCATTTCCCCTGTTTCTGTATGTGATATTTCCAGACTACCAGATGTATGCATAATTTTGATTATTTTGGATATATAATTGTAATTATACACATCAACATGGTGTGTCTCTCTTTCAGGGTGAATCCTGTCTCCACAGTCTTTTCATAACCATGCTTCTTTTCTCAAAACAAAAGCTTAAAATCTTTAACTGTTGTATGCAACTCTCTTTCTCACTTGTTTGAGTCCTTTCTTTTAACTAATCACTTTCTATTAAGTACAGCATCATTGTAACTTACTTTATTTGAATTTCTTACTTTATACTGCCTATTTTCTTCTTCTTTGCAGTTTTAATGCTATGTCTTTCCTCCAAAGTATATTAACTCTTTATACTAAAAGTATATTAACTCTGTTCTTTGTGCATAAGAATATTGACAGTGATAAGGTTAGGTTTATCTAGTCCATATATATATCTACAGAATTTTGAGATGAATTTTTTTGTCTTGGTATGTTGCCTGGGCTAGAGTGCAGGGGTGTCACCATAGTTCATTCACTGTAATCTCAAACTTCTAGCCTCAAGAGATCCTCCCACTTAGGTCTTCCAAAGTGCTAGGATTACTGGCATGAGCTACCATGTCTGGCCAAGAATAATGTCTTGAATCTAGATGAAAAGTTTGATTATGGACCATGGTATGCAATGAGAAATCCAAACACAAATGGAGGTATTAATTTTAAATTTTCATTTCAGAGAAATACTGAGAAGGCAAGAGTCTCAAGCTAGTAAAATTAGGAAAAGATTCTGTACTGAATAAGAGACTCTGATTTAGTCCTACAAAATTGGTCCTGTCCCATGCCACTTTGCATTTGGATTAGTAGCTTTATAAAATTAAAGACTTCACACTAAATCTCCATTAACTCTCAAAAATAAATATGTATGTGTAACTATTATTTCAAAGAATGTTCTTTGCCTCTAATAATGACTGCAAAATGGTATTCTCTTATTTCTTTGTTAAAACAGAAATAACTTCTAACTCTCTCCACTCTGAGCATTTAACATATATATACATATATATGTATATATACATATATATATATATTCTCCTTTTTGACAAAGTCTGAAAATTAGAAAGTTATTACTCTACTTTATTGGAAAGGTCATCTGAAAGTTTTGAAAGAAAATAAAAATAAATAATCCCTCGGCCAGAATATGATTGCTCCCCAGAAGTGCCATAGCTAGTGCTGTCAACTAGCCTCCTTGCAAAGGCAACAGCTCAGGGGATGTGCCTTTTAGATGTTATATTAGATATGTGTATTTCACATCATGAGTTGATGTAAGCGTTTTTCAGAATACATTGCCAGTTTACTGGCATGGGCAAATAATTTTCATTTAGTAATAGTAGTTCTTTAAGTTTTACCATTTCCCTTATTTTCAAGATTTGTATAAATAATTAAGTTGATAGTAGACCTATATGAAATCTTAGTTTTAGTATCTCTATTTGTTTTATTTATCCTATCCAAGAAGCATTTAATTGAATAGCTACTTTGCACGTGCTACTTTGTAAACCTGGTGGAAGAAAATGGTAGCAGTGAGCAGTAATTAAACAAGCTTATTTCTTTCAAAAAGTTCAGTCTTAAGAGTTTTATATATTGTTAAAGTAATAATATTGAAATGACTCATTCTAGGAGGAAAATAGCTGATACTCTGTGGTGGGAAGTATTAACCGCATATTCACTATGGCACAACATTGCAGGAGATGGAGAATATTTACTATTTTGGGAAGTACTATGACAAATATTTTCAATAGACTACCTCATTTGATTCTCTCTTCATCCCCTCGTGTGGATGAAGAAACTGAGGAATAACATTAATTCATTCACCCAGCTAGCAAATGGCAAAGTAATTTGTCACTCACTGTGCATCCCTACCTCTATTACATGATGAAAGAAGTTAATTATCAAGACCACAATGCCTGTCAGATTTGCCACCCAGCTCTAAACCCTTACTAAGGGTATACCACACTCTTACATTGACTTTCATTGGCCTTGTTTTTACAATTTATATGAAAAAGGGATCAGCAGCCTACCTGTCAGGTTCTTGCAAGAATCAAGCGAATCATATATGTTAAATATCTTAACCATGCTTCTTTCTTATCACTAGACACATAAACTACTAATTTTGTATAAGACTGTAATTCATTGTGTAGGTGGAGAAAAAGCACTGGAATATTCATTTATTCACTCATAGCAAACCTTCAATGTGTGTTAGTTACCGAGACAAATGCAGTAAGTAAAAATGACAACACATCTCCTATATTTTGAATAAGCTTACTATTTGTTAGGGGACAGGAAAAAGAAATAGGTAATTAGAATACGACGGATATTGAGGTGATGGATACCCCAATTTCCCTGATTTGAGTAAATTATATTATATGCCTGTATCAAAACATCACATGTGTCCTACAAAGATATACAACTATTATGTACCCATAACAATTAAAAAGAATAAAGAAAAAATATTTGATGGATATAAATTTCATGTTAAAGGTATGCTCATAACTTCATTCCAAGATGCAAGAATCATAAGGACAGGGGCTTTATCGTGTTCTGGATAATGCCTTGCACTCAATAAATACTTAACAAATGAAGAATGAGTGCTATATGAGAGACCCTAAACCCAACTAAGGAAACAAGGGAAGGATTTTTGAAGGTAGTGACAAATAAAGATTAAATCAAGAGAAGGGAGAAAATTTATTCCAGGCAGTATTTATCACTTCCATAAAATCTTTGACTCTAATTGTCATACATAGTTTCAGGAAAGTTTAAGTGATAGTTCATCATGGCTGGAGCTTAGGTCTAGAGGAGGAGAATGAAAAGAAATCTTGAAAATACATGCTAAGGAGTCAATGAATTAATGGTGAGAAATGCAAGCATGTCAGCACTAAAGTGATATAAAGTTTTGCCTGTTAGAAAAGGAACTATATTCAGCTTTTTGAGGAACCTCCACGCTGTTCTTCATAGTGGCTGTACTAAATTTTTATTCCCGCCAATGGTGTGCTAGAGTTTTCCTTTCTCCACATCCTCGCCAGCATTTGTTATTGCCTGTCTTTTGGATAAAAGCCATTTTAACTTTAGTAAGATGATATCTCATTGTGGTTCTTATTTGCATTTCTCTGATGAGTAATGATGTTGAACATTTGTTCATATACTTGTTGGTCATTTGTATGTCTTCTTTTGAGAAATGTTCATTCAGATCTTTTACTCATTTTTTAATCAGATATTTGATTTTTTTCCTATTGAGTTATTGGAGCTTCTTATAAATTCTAGTTATTATTCCTTATCAGATGGGCAGTTTGCAAATATTTTCTCCCATTCTGTGGATTGTCTCCTTGGTTTCTGATTATTTCTTTGCTGTGCAGAGCTTTTTCACTTGATGTGATCCCATTTGTCCATTTTTGCTGTGGTTACCTGTGCATTTGAGGTATTACTCATGAAATCTTTGCCAAGACCAATGTCATGGAGCATTTTCCCAATGTTTTCTCACAGAGATTTCATAGTTTAAGGTCTTAGATGTAAAATGGTCCAGAAATCTCACTGCTAGGTATGTATCCAAAAGGAAGAAATCAGTATATCAAAGAGATATCTTCACTCCTGTGTTTATTGTAGCACTATTCACAATAGCCAAGATTTGGAATGAACCTAAATGCTCATCAGTTGATGAATGGGTAAAGAAAATGTGGTACATATATGCAACAGAATATTATTTGGCCATGAAAATAATTAAATCTTGTAATTTGAATCAACATGGGTAAAACTAGAGAACATTACATTAAGTGAAATAAGTCAAGCACATAAAGACAAATTTGCATATTCTCATTCATATGTGGAAGCTAAATATTAAAATAAATGATATCATGGAGATAAAGAGTAGAACGATGGTTACCAGAGGCTGGGAAGGGTAGCATGTAGGCAGTGGGGGATAAAGTGAGAATGGGTAATGGCTAAAAAAACACAATTAAATAAAATGAACAGATACAATATTTGATAACACAACAGGGTGACTATAGTCAACAGTAAATTATTATTTTTTCTCCATTTTAAGTGTAGAATTAAATGGTTATTAGTGAATTTACCAAGTTGTACAGTTATTCACATAAGGCAGTTTTAGAGGGTTTCCTTCCCTCTATTGAGACCCCTAATTCCCTTCCCCAACTACTTTTCAAGCACGCCCCTCCCCTCCACAGTGCCCACCACATCGCTCAGATGTGGGTCTACCCCCCACTCCCCGAATCCCTAGTGAATACCACCACTATTTGAGCCCCGTAGTGTTAATCAGTCAGTATCAATTTGATGGCGAGTACATATGAGGTCCATTCTTCCAGTCTTGTGTCACCTCACTTTGAATAATGGGCTTAAGCTTAATCCAGGATAATATAAGCAGTGCTAGCTCACTGTCATTTCTTAAAATTGAGTAATATTCCATTGTAGACATATACCACATTTTAATAATCCACTCATGAATTGACGGACACTTAGGCTGTTTCCCTAACCTAGCAATAGTGAATTGTTCTGCCATAAACATTCGGGTGCAGATGTCTTTATCATAGAATGTCTTGTGCTCTTTTGGGTAGATGCCTAATAATGCTATTGCTGGATTGAATGGTAATTCTATTTTTAGCTCCTTGAGGAATCTTCAAATTCTTTTCCACAGAGGCTGCATTAATTTGCAGTCCCACCAGCAGTGTAAGAGTGTTCCTGTCTCTCCACATCCTTGCCAGCATTTGTTGTTTTGGGATTTTTTGATAGAGGCCAATCTCACTGGGGTTAGGTGGTATCTCATTGTGGTTTTGATTTGCATTTC
>CAUYRT010073200.1:0-12055 GCA_963574885.1 Lepilemur ruficaudatus
TTCTATATATTTTTAGCTGGCCAATTAATTTCTTTCTATTTTTAGTAGAGATGGGGTCTCGCTCTTGCTCAGGCTGGTTTCGAACTCCTGACCTTGAGTGATCCGCCCGCCTCGGCCTCCCAGAGTGCTAGGATTACAGGCATGAGCCACCGCGCCCGGCCCGGAAAATCATAGATTTTGATCCTCGGTATCCTTATTGTTTTGACTGACTAAATTTACCTAATATTATTCTGAATTTAAAATTTTAAATTCATGTTTTATGAAATAAATTTCATTATAGAAATAGGACTTTTCAAAAAATCACTTGGTTCAACTGCTTATACCACCTGAAATTAAGTGTATGTTGACATAGGATTGATTTATATGAGTTTGCAACCTGGCTAAGGGAACCTATCCTCTTTTTTTTTTTTTAATTTAATTTTTTTTTAAAGAGAGAGGGTCTTGCTATGTTGCCCAGGCTAGAGTGCAGTGGCTGTTCGTGGGAAGATCACACTACTGATCAGCAGGGAAGTTGTGAGCTGCTCCCTTTTTCAAACCTGGCCTGGTTCACCCCTCGTTAGGCAACCTGGTGGTCCTCTGCTCCCGGGAGGTCACCATAATGATGCCAAACTTAATGTGGACACCTAATTGGCATAGTGCACGATAGTCCAGAATGCCTGGACTCAAGCGATCCTCCCACCTCCCAAGGAGCTGGGACTACAAGCGTGTTCCATTGCACTTGGTGGGAATTTATGCTCTTTTTGGGTACCTGGAAAACTTCTGGATGTGACGTCAGATCCTTGACCATATTGATAGCCAACAGGAGTAGAGTCCATTTCAGCATCAATTTGTGCTTGTTCTTCAGATGGGGAAACATGGCTGGAAGAATCCGATGTTCGTGCTTCTCGTTTGCTTGACTTATAATGAGCAACTTCAGAAGGCTGTGACAATCTCAAATGTTTGGTCTTTTTAATGGAATCTTTCCTTTGTTCATGTTTGGCCAAAGGTTGTTGAGTATTCCTTTGGGAGGCTGGATGATAACTATACTTACTCCAAGATTTTCCACTTACTATACCCGTTCTTTGCTCTGGGTTTAGGTGAGAGTGTGGAGAACTGCCTTCTTCTTGCCAGCCACCACTATAAAAAGAAGAACGTTCTATGCCATTAGAGTTGGCATCTTTATCTGAGAGACTGAAATAGCGATCTTTTTCTTTCTCACTAATATCTAACGAAGATTTAATAAAAGTCTTACATACACTAATGACATCAGTCATCTGAAGGAAGCTAGCAGCGGACATCACTTCTATGACATTCTGACCAGTAAGAGATAGTTTGCCAGAATAGACAAAGTCCAGGATAACTGTAAAAGTGTCAGGGGAGAAAGCCTGAAAGGTGGCTGTGGTTGGCTGACTTGTCTCCTTTGAATTCTGAGAAAGAAGCATTTTAAAGTAGCCACTACTAGCAAATAATACATTTCGATGTGCTTTGAAGACTTTCCCTTCGACTAGAATATTGCAATCACAAAATACATCTTGTCTGCGCTGCTCATTCAACTGTTGCAGGAGGTGAGACTGATGTGAGGAGATCTCCATTCTGAAGAGGAAAAGACACGTGTGGTTACCAAAAACTAAATAACAATCCTTTTCTAAGGTGGGTCAACTAAAATAACGGTCAGATCAGATGCCTCTTTTTTCCATGAAAAACACTTTCTTCTTGGAAAATTTAGTCCCTAAGACATAGAAGATAATAGGTTTCAAGATAATCATTTAAAATTATACTATTAGCTGTTAAATTTTTAGAAAATTATTTGTTTCATCCTTATTGGGCATCTTCAATAAATCAGTCCTTCTGCTATATGGTGAACCAAACAGATTTGGTTCTTGCCTTCATGTAGTTTCCAATCAAGAGGGGGTATCAGACATTAAACAAAGACTTGAATGAAGTTACAATGACAAGTTAAGTGCTAAAACAGAAAAAGAGGCCAGGTGCGGTGGCTCACACCTGTAATCCTAGCACTCTGGGAGGCCGAGGCGGGTGGATTATTTGAGCTCTGGAGTTTGAGACCAGCCTGAGCAAGAGCGAGACCCTGTCTCTATTAAAAATAGAAGGAAATTAGCTGGACAACTAAAAATATAGAAAAAATTAGCAAGGCATGGTGGCGCATGCATGTAGTCCCAGCTACTCAGGAGGCTGAGGCAGGAGGATCACTTGAGCCCAGGAGTATGAGGTTGCTGTGAGCTATGCTGACACCACAGCACTCTAGCCTGGGCAACAGAGTGAGATTCTGTCTCAAAAAAAAAAAAAAACACAGAAAAAACAGAAAAAGGGTTCTATAAGTAGCATAAGGGTAAACTAGTTTAGATTGGGATGCAGAGGGTTAGGGAATACCTCTCCAAGAAGCTAAGACCTCAAAGGTGACCAGGAATTATCAAGGTAGAATGAGGAGAAAGATTTCTGGTTCCTGCAAAACGGTGGTGTAGAAAATGCTGACATTTTCCTGCCACCAATCCCTAGAGATGCTGGAAGACATGTAACCAAAACTTTCTAAATGTATGGCAAGGCTTGCTACTCAGAAGGCTGAGGTAGGAGTGCTGCTTGCACCTAAGAGCCTGAGGTTGCTGTGTGCTATGGTCATACCACTGCAATCTAGCCTGGTACACACAGTGCGACTGTGTCTAAAAAAAAAAAAAAAAAAAAAAGAAGGAAAAATTACCTGGGCACGGTGATGCTCGCCTGTAGTCCCAGCTACTTGGGAGGGTGAGTCAGGAGGATCACTTGAGCCCAAGAGTTTGAGGCTGCAGTGAGCTATGATTGTGCCACTGCACTCCAGCCTGGAGGGATTCCGGGTCTCCTAGGGGTGAAAGTGGGTGCTATTGCCCCCATCTTGGTCCTGCCCAACCCTAATTCTCCTTACCTGGGGGAGGAGGAAATACCCTACGAATCTGCCAATCAGAACTTGGCACGCCAGCTGAAAAAGAATGCAAAGAACACTCTAGCCCATGGGACAAGCCACATGGGTACCATAAAGTCCGGAGTGACCTAGAAGCCACATGCGTAATTAAGGCTCAGGTCATGTGACTCCCAACTGCCCAATCAAAGTGGTTCCATGGTGACCTCTGAACCACGAGGGAGGTCCCTATCCAGGCATTATAAAATAAAATGCAGATCATAGTCAATCTCTCTCTCTTTGCCCTTCCTTTTGCTTGCCTGCTGCGACAATGGGTCCAGTTGTCATCCATGGCACATGTACCATGCTCTGTAAACCTGTATCTTGCTCTTGCCCTATAATCCTATCTTTCTCTCATCAATAAACCTCATTTTTGTGCTTGCTTAATTTTGGCATGTCTGGTCATTCTTTGGCCATGAGCACGCCAAGAACCAAGGGTTTCACACGGAAACCTAACGCTGTCTTGGGAAAAAAAGAAGTATAATTTTTATCTTTAGTTGATTGAATCTGTGGATGCAGAACCCACAAATATGAAGGGCCAACTGTATTCAACTATATATATATATATTTTTGAGACAGAGTCTCACTCTGTTGCCCATGCTAGAGTGCCGTGGCATCAGCCTAGCTCACAGCAACCTCCAACTCCTGGGCTCAAGCAATCCTCCTGCCTCAGCCTCTCGAGTAGCTGGGTCTACAGGCATGCGCCACCATGTCCAGCTAATTTTTTCTATATATTTTTAGCTGTCCAATTAATTTCTTTCTATTTTTAGTAGAGACGGGGTCTCGCTCTTGTTCAGGCTGGTTTCGAACTCCTGACCTTGAGCAATCCACCTGCCTCGGCCTCCCAGAGTGCTGGGATTATAGGTGTGAGCCACTGCTCCTGGCCTCAACTTTTTTAAACCAATAAAAATAATTTTATATACAAGTTGAATATCCCTAATTTGAAAATCCAAAATAGGAAATGCTCCAAAATCTGAAACACTTCTAGTCCCAAACATTTCAGATAAGGGATACACAACCTGTAGTTGACCTAAGATATTGATTTATTTTATTTTTCATTTTTTTAAAACTGAAAAACTTCAGTTTTTTAAAACTGAGCAACTTCATTTGTTGCTTTGGGTAAAACCTGGATTTAAAATGAATCAGTGGGCCGGGTGCAATGGCTCACGCTTATAATCCTAGCACTCTGGGAGGCCGAGGCAGGCGGATTGCTCAAGGTCAGGAGTTCGAAACCAGCCTGAGCAAGAGCGAGAGCCCGTCTCTACTAAAAATAGAAAGAAATTAGTTGGCCAACTAAATATATATAGAAAAAATTAGCCGGGTATGGTGGCGCATGCCTGTAGACCCAGCTACTCGGGAGGCTGAGGCAGGAGGATCACTGGAGCCCAGGAGTTGGAGGTTGCTGTGAGCTAGGCTGACGCCACGGCACTCTAGCCCAGGCAACAGAGTAAGACTGTCTCAAAAAAAAAAAAAAAGAATTGCAAATACTAGTCACTGTGTACAAATTATTTAAACAAGCTCATAATTGAGAGTTGATAGGGAGTGGGAGGATGTTTAACACAAAAGTATAGTGAAAAATATCTTTTCATGACTGAAGAAACTTGAAAACAGCCTTTCACAAGTGGAAGGAGCAACAGAGGACCTCTAAAAGAAAAGAGCCGTGGACAAACACTTCGGTGGCAGATTGTGCCCTGTGCCAGAGGGCAATCACGGGACTTACTCCCTAATGTGAAATACCCTCAAGTTGGCTGCTGAATTCCTGGTGCTATACACTTCAGTACTACAAAGGAGAATATAATTTCAAGATAGGATGGAGTGACTTTAAGACCATAACTAGGTAACACACTTATGGCAGGGAGTAGAAAGAGAACAATCAAGGATGACTCCAAGGTTTGTGGCCCGAGGGCTAGCAGAATGGAGTTGTCATTAATTGAAAGGGAGAAGACTGGGAAAGGACAGGTTGTGGGGACTGGTATCTGGACCTCAATTTTGGACATGTCAAGTTTAAGAAACCTGTTATTCATCCAATAAGAGATGGATGAGTGGAGATGAGGAAACAGGTCCAGGCTGGGAATCATTGCATGGAGTTGGCATTTAAAGCCACGAGGTGACATGTGGTTACCAAAGGAGGCAGACTATGCAGAAGAGACGAGCCCCTGGCACACCAACACTGAGAGGTTTCAGGGAGATGAGGAGGAACAAGCAAACGCACACGCGAGAAAAGCCAGAAAGAGAGGGAGAAACACATAACAGCGTTTCAACTAAGAAGAGAACAAAGTTTTTCAGGGAAGAGGGAGCTGTCAGTTGCATTAGTTTTGGTAAAATGAGGACTAAGAGTTGCCCCCAGGACTCATCAGTGTTTCGTGTGTGTGTATTCAGGTGGGTTTAAGGAAGAATGGGATGAGAGAAATCACAGCTAACAAGTGCATATAACTCTTTCCAAAGAGTTTTGCAGTAAACAGACAATGAGGGAAGAAGTGATAGGGAGGTCAAGTCTGAAGAAGAATCTGAATATTTTAGAACAAAAGTAACTGAAGAAATAAATTTCTAGATGAAGCAGGAAGGGATGAGACTGAGAACACAACTAAAATGGTAAGTTATGATTCAAAAGGATTAGTGAGGGCTGGGGAGACAGGGTACCTTCTTCTTTGCAACAGGAAGAGTGAAAAAGTAAGTGCAGATAGGGGAGCCCATTTCAGAGGCTTTGATCTCTAAGTATTAATAAAATATTATTTCTGAAAATGAGGATGGGGGAAATGTGGTAGAATTACAGTAGTTAATACAAAAATGTTTATCTGACTTTTAATCCACCTTGATTTATACTTTTAACTTAAATCACAAGATTAAAGTATCTTTTGTTTTGTTTTGTTTTGTTTTGTTTTGAGACAGTCTCGCTTTGTTGCCCAGGCTACAGTGAGTGCCATGTCGTCAGCCTAGCTCACAGCAACCTCAAACTCCTGGGCTCAAGTGATCCTCCTGCCTCAGCCTCCCAAGTAGCTGGGACTACAGGCGCGAGCCACCATGCCCGGCTAATTTTTTGTTTCTATTTTTAGTTGACTGGATAATTTTTTTCTATCTTTAGTAGAGATGGGGTCTTGCTTTCGCTCAGGCTGTTCTCAAACTCATGAGCTCAAGTGATCCTCCTGCCTCAGCCTCCCAAAGTGCTAGAATTACAGGTATGAGCCGCCACACTTGACCCAAGATTAAAGTATCAAGCCGAGCTTGAACCATATAGTAGGTACTCAATAAATATGCAGTGGGTTTCTATTGGTGAAATTGTTTCATTGGTAGATGACTATAGCAATTGACAGGAGAAGTTGCCATTTTTCTTTAACTTACCTATCTATGGCTGAATAATTTTGTTCTCTGCTCTTGTAGAGAAGGAGGGCCCTCATAACTAAGGCAACTGCTTTTGGATTCTGTGCTGGTTATTTGTTTTATTTTTCTTATATTGATCTGAAATCCAGATCTGCGCTGGTTATTTACCTATTGTTTCAAAACCCCACAGCTGCCCTTTTATATTCTGCTCTGCTCAGATGGGGCTGGGAGTCTGTAAACTACATTTCCCAGGATCTCTCATCAGCAGGCTTCCTGTAGGATATGCACATGGGTCACTGGAGTATCCAGAATGGCTTCTGTTTTTAGGATAGGACTCTTATTATATAAGCTTGGCAACAGAAAAGGTCCTAGGAAATACAACCTCCAGAATAGGACCAGGCACGGTGAGTGGCTCACACCTGTAATCCCAGCACTTTGGGAGGCTGAGGCAGGGGGATCTCTTGAGGCCAGGAGTCCGAGACCAGCCTGGCAAGATAGCAAGATCTCATCTCTACAAAAAAATAAAAACTTAGCTGGGCATAGAGGGTGCACCTATAGTCCCAGCTACTTGAGAGGCTGAGGTGGGAGGATCGCTTGAGCCTGGGAGTTTGAGGCTGCAGTGAGCTATGATCAGGCCACTTTAGCCTGGGTGACAGAGCAAGATGCTGTCATGAAGAAGAAGAAAGAAGAGGACAAGGAGGAGGAGAAGAAGAATTGGAGGTTGGTTTGCTGACTGTTTCAGGTTGAACAGACTGATCACTACCAATGGAAAACAGAAATATTGGTAATGTACATCATGTAGTAGCATGAGGATTTCTCATATCGCTGCCTGTGTTTGCTCAGGATGAAGTCCTACTAAAGGCAAGGCTTTAGGAGACCAAGTGCTGCTACATTTGACTGCTGCAATAGCGATGATGCCCCAGGACTATGGGGAGGCCAGCTACTTCTGACTGTACCGGATCACTTAAGTAAGGAAAGGACAACCATCTGAGAAGCAGAGAACCTTTACAGTGGCCCTAAAGGAACCTCTTCGTGAAACCATAGGGCAGATACAGGTAAAAATTAGACCCCAAATGTAATTGTAACGTACTGGGGCAAAGAGATGAAAAGGTATGTCATGGAAGTGGCTGAAATCAGGGTCTGGATTCAAGGGAGTGGTTCACGCTCTAAGCACCTGCCTTGCCCACAGTGCTTCCTAAGAGTTTCTTAGGTCACCAAGTGACCCGATTGGCCTGCCGCTAACTGGAGGTGGGCCTGACCCAGGGCCTGGCCCTAGCCCAGCTGGCTGGTGGCCCATGAAGTGGTCTGGCTTGAACTACCCTCCAGGCATAAGATTCACCGAACCAAGTGGATCTTCTCTTGGGGAGGAAGGGAGTGATCCAGAGAAGGCTGAGGGCAGCAAGGAGTCAAGGGCAGCAAGGACGCTAAGCAGGCAGGACGTGAAGGACAAACAGAAGCAAAACCCCAGCACGACAGAGTCTCTGTGACCACTAAGCCCCAGACTTGGGAGCACTGGGCACCTGCGGCCGAGGCAATGATGAGACACCCAGGTCAGTGGAGCTGCTCTGCTTCACGAGTGTCCACGAGGCCTGGAGGTGAGGGGCACCGTCCCTGTCTGCCTTACTTCCCATGTAGCCTCACAACAAGGCCCTGTCCATCCAAAATTATAAGTTGATTTTACAACTTGACCAAGTTTCTTATGTGATGGGCATTGACTGCAAAGTGAGACTTGGAATGAGAACATTTGAATAGATCCAGACAATGATCTGAGATTCAGCCGCTCCTCTTTCTTGAAGACTCTGTAACAATTCACCTGAGGCAATAACTTTGCAAGGGGACAGCGTGTTCTCCTCCAGATACCACTTACCATCCCTTACTGCCAACAGACCATAACTAGAGTCAGATGCCAGCATTTCTGGGGGGATAGTTTGTTTTGTTTGGTTTTTAAGGCTGGTCAAGTGAAGCAGTGGGAGTGGAGAAGGAACAAAGGAATCTATAATTGGTTGTCATAAATTAGTTGTAAACACCACTGCACTCACACCAACCAAGGGGGGGATGGTTTTAAAATCTCACCCAGGAGAAAAAAAAAAAAATCTCACCCAGGAGGAGACAATTTACACATCAAAAATACTGCAAGATTTTTTTACCTCGGCACAAACCTGAAAATATGTTTGATAATGGATTCCAAGGAATATAGTGTTACGACAGGGTGAATTTATTCATACAGGTGCAGTTATCAGAGAGTCTGGATTTATCATGCTAGCACAAGCACCTAAGAACAGCAATTAAAATTTGTTTCACTGGTTGACTGCAACTTGAACTCAGGGGTAAACCGCATTCAATAAGGTTGAGATCCCAGAACTTCTGGCATAATGTGGAGGAGGAAGAAACCCAAATGACATGACACAGTTGCCATTATGGCCCCATCTGAGAGATGATACTCTGAGAAATTGGGGTGCTGTACAATAGGATGTGGTATATGCATTCAAAGCCCTGACCAATATGTGATGCTATTTTTTTCATAGCTAGAACACTCAGTTCTAGAATCAAGGGATGAAAGTGGTAATGCCTCCTTTCACTTTTACATCTAATACCCGACTTACAGAATTTTTGCTTTCTGTCCCTTCAGAGGTCTTAGCTCCCAAGGTAGAAATGTTTCTACCAGGAAAACATCAAATGGTTTCATGGAATTGGATTGCGACTGAGCAAAAAGAGAAATCACCCTTTTGGGGGATAGTTGCATACTGGAAGGCAGACTCGTAAACTTGTTACTGTTTAGAATTTTAAATAGGGGAAGAGTGTATGGATGCCAAGTATCCAAAAGGGTAGACGATGCTGTTCGTTTGCCTGTCGTCTCTCAGCGCCACAGACCTGCCATGCTGTTCTCTACTGGAGGAACTGGAATTCTGCAAATGAGATTTCCCAGGCTTCCTTCCTCGCCAGCTGGTTTCCTGTTAGGTTCTCTCAATAAGAGGCCCTGAAGGCCATCAGGAAAAGGAAAAGAAGTTTCCTGCTCTGGGCACTGGAAATGCAGCCATGCTGGCAGCTGCCAGCTGTTGCTGCAGCAGTGGCCAGGGTAGGGTTATTCGGGACTTCGGTAGCCTTTCCACCTCTGTTACAAGTGGCACCTCCTTGGCTGATCCATAACTGACCATGACAGCAACTCCAAATGCACAGCAGCTGATACACACTTGTGGGCTCCAGCTTAGGGGCACAGCAGCTTCCAGTCTATGCTTAGAACCTCTCTCCTTGCACCCCTCGTTGCTCCCCGGGCACCCCTCTTTTCCCTATTGCTGTTTGGCCCTTCTTAGACTTCTGGAACAAATTTGTTTCTTTCTTTTTTTTGAGACAGAGTCTCACTCTGTTGCCTGGGCTAGAGTGCCATGGCGTCAGCCTGGCTGACAGCAACCTCAAGCTCCTGGGCTCAAGCAATTCTCCTGCTTCAGCCTCCCGAGTAGCTGGGACTACAGGCATGCACCACCATGCCCAGCTAATTTTTTCCATATATTTTTAGTTGTCCAGCTAATTTCTTTCTATTTTTAGTAGAGATGGGGTCTCACTCTTGCTCAGGCTGGTTTCGAACTCCTGACCTTGAGTGATCCTCCCGCCTCGGCCTCCCAGAGTGCTAGGATTACAGGTATGAGCCACCGCGCCCGGCCTAAGCAACGTTTAAACAGAGTAGATAACATAAGGAATACTCATGTGCTTTTGACTTAGCTTTAACATTGATCAATGTTGTTAATTTTGTGTCTTCTATCTGCTTCACTTTCCCCCCTAGAATATTTAAAAATAAAATCACAGGCATGATGTCATTTTACCCGTGATATCTCCGGGGTCCTTTTCACATAAGCTTCCTCCATTTCTTTTCTTTTCTTTTCTTTTTTTTTTTTTTTTTTGAGATGGAGT
Organism: Lepilemur ruficaudatus; assembly: GCA_963574885.1. Lineage (NCBI taxonomy): Eukaryota > Metazoa > Chordata > Mammalia > Primates > Lepilemuridae > Lepilemur > Lepilemur ruficaudatus. Next base: position 10,151 of record CAUYRT010073200.1, read on the forward strand.
CTCTCTGAGTTGCCCGGGCTAGAGTGCCGTGGCATCAGCCTAGCTCACAGCAACCTCAAACTCATGGGGTGAAGCGATCCTTCTGCCTCAGCCTCCCCAGTAGCTGGGACTGCAGCCATGTGCCACCATGCCCGGCTAATTTTTTCTACATATATTTAGTTGGCCAATTAATTTCCTTCTCTTTTTAGTAGAGACAGGGTCTCGCTTTTGCTCAGGCTGGTTTCGAACTCCTGACCTTGAGCAATCAGCCCACCTCGGCCTCCCTGAGTACTAGGATTACAGGCGTGAGCCACCGTGCCCAGCCTGCTTCCTCCATTTCTGTCATTGAAGGGGACCTCTGTTGCCTTTTGCCTGCCCCGCACCCCGTTCCCTCCATAGCATGGGATTCTTTTCTTTCTTTTGGGAACTGCCTCCCACAATTTGGTAAGACTGTTCGTCCCTTGGCCTCTCCTACCCCACGACAGGGATGGGCACGTGACCCAGACTGGTCCATCTGGGCCCTTTCTCAGGAGTGTGTCATGGAAGCAAGAGAATGAGGGTCTCACTAAATGAGAGCACGGGCCTTAAGAATCACAAAGCCTAGAGCTGCAAAAGGTAATCTTCAACAGGTGAAAAAGCCCACCTAGGAAGGATGCTACATAAGAATTGAATTAATAAACAAAAATAGCTGGCAAGCAGATACCATGGAAGATCCTTTTCACAAAAATAACTGACGTTAAATATTTTAACCTCCAATTGCTCCCAACTCACTTAGAAAGAAATCTAAAGTCTTTACCCTGGTCTAAAAGGGTCGCCAGGTCTCCAAAAGATCTATCCGCCCAACCTTTAACCTCACTGGTTTTGATGCTTCCCAACCACCAAATTCATTCCTAATGTCCCCTGTGTCTGGAACACTTCTCGACCAAGAGTGAAGGATCTGCACTTAACTTGCTCCCCAACCTTACACAAGTCTTTGCTTAAATGTCACTTCATCAGGGGTGACAACCCCATCTTTAGTATGGGAAGTTTTAGTTGATCACTCTAGCTCAATAGCTATTGTCATAGAAACTACATCAAATGAGGCATAGTTTAGGAAACAGGAAAGCACTGAAGGGAAATGTGATAGTTGTCTTCCAACACTGACAGTTATGTAGAACTAGAATTATTCTCTTAGCAGTTCTAGTAGACTAATCCTCTAGACTATCACTAGGATCTAAACTCCAAAAGGGCTAAGTCTCTGTTTTGTTCATTTCAGCATCCCTAGGACAAGGCACAATGTCTGATACACAGGTGCTCAATCAGTGTTTGCTGAATGAATAAACGTTCACCATCATTCTGAAAAGCAAAATGGACCACACAGATAGGACTAAAGGGAGACAGATTTGAGCTCATAAAGAATAGCTTTTTAAAAATAAGAACTTAATAGGAACATTTTAAGCTCAGGTATCCTATTCCAGTACCTTTATATCTGTATGCAAGCAAACTAAGGTTTGGAAAGCTTAAGTCAATGGTTATCATCCTGCTTGTCTCAATCCATTAGTGGGTTCTGAAATCAATTTATTGGGTCACAGCCAGGATTTTAAAGATAACAAAATAAAATAAAAATATTTGAATTTATTTTAAATAGTAAGAATTCTTACATAAATCTTTTGTTTCAGATAAATAGATTAAGACAGAGAATCATAAGTACATGTGTATCAGGCTATGATGTACAATGTATTTTCTTACTGTGGGTTTAGGTAAAAAAAAAAAAAAAAAATTGTTGGCCAGGCGTGGTGGTTCATCCCTGTAATCCTAGCACTCTGGGAGGTCGAGGCAGGCGGATCGTTTGAGCCCAGGAGTTCAAGACCAGCCTGAGCAAGAGCGAGACCCCATCTCTACTAAAAACAGAAAGAAATTAATTGGCCAAATAAAAATATATAGAAA
>CAUYRT010073201.1:0-20672 GCA_963574885.1 Lepilemur ruficaudatus
AAATCTATAAGACAGAAAGTAGATTAGTGGTTGCTTAGTGCTGGGGAGTGGGAGGGGTAGGGATATGGGTGGGTGATAGCCAAAGGGTACATGTTTTTTGTGGGGGTGGTGAGGCTGAAAATGTCCTAAAATTGGCCGAGCTTGTCACTCACGCCTGTAATCCCAGCACTCTGGGAGGCTGAAGCGGGACAACTGCTTGAGCTCAGAAGTTCGGGACCAGCCTGAGGAAGAGCCAGGCCATCTCTACTAAAAATAAAATAATTAGCTGGGCGTGGTGGTGCATGCCTGTAGTCCCAGCTACTCAGGAGGCTGAGGCAGGAGAATCACTTGAGTCCAGGAGTTTGAGGTTGCTGTGAGCTAGGCTGACGCCACGGCACTCTTGCCCAGGCAACAGAGCAAGACTCTGTCTCAAAAAAACACAAAGAAGAAAATGTCCTAAAATTGACTGATAGTTGCACATATCTGTGAATATACTAAAAATCATTGACTCATGCATTTTAAATGGCTGAATTGTACAGTATGTGAATTCTCTCTCAACAGCGCTGTTATTTAAAAAAAAAAGCGTCACCGGAATGAAGTGTAAAGGGAAACTTCAGAAGCAAATTTGCATCAGCCTACCTCTTAAGTCACCTTGGCCAAGGAGACTGCTAGGTGCAAGCGCGTGGGGCGGCTTCCAGCTAGTTCAGGTGAGGCCAGGTTAGAGGCGCCCGGCTCCTGGCCCTGGCTGCCCCGCTCGCTGTCGCTGCTCTTAGGCCCCCGAAACAGCCCCCCTCAGCAGGACGCGGAAAGGGCGGGGACCTTGCCTCCCATATATACTCTAGACGCAGAGCGTTCCTCGCGGCGCCCCGACAGCTCGCAGCCCACGTCCCGCCGGGTCCCTGGTCCCCACGGTGGGACCGTGTGCTCCGGAGCTGCCCGGGCAACTCAGCTGTCTAAAGGAGAATATATGATGGCCCTCTTTCTTCCCTCGCTCTCCCCCGGCAAAGGGTAACTGACCTCCCTCGTGACCCGAGGTCCCCTACACACGCTTCGCCCGTATTGTGCGCAGACCCTCCCAGAACGGAGACGAGCGGCGACACCGGCTCCGCAGGGCGGCGATCTGGGCACGGGGCCGGCGGGGGAGGGGAGGGTGGGGGAGGGGCGCTGTAATTGCGGCGCAGCCCGGGTTCCCACGCTCCTATTGTTGGCGACTTTGTTTCCAATTCCCATCACGTGTGCTAATTAGTTAGAGCTGCTGGCTGGCTGGGAGGCGTGTGGCTGGCCTAAAAGCAGAGAGATCACTTCCTGTAGGGAGCCGGGCGGGCTGAACACTGCTGGGGCTTCTTTCTCTCTGCTACTCCTCTGCCTCGTTCTCTGCCTCCCAGGAGGATGGGAAGGGAAGGAAGGGGAAGAAATGCTGATTGTGAAGCAAATGCCTCTGAATCGCAGCAGCAACCAAGAAGCTGGGGCGGAGAGTGGAAGGGGCGAGTAAGGGCGGGAGTAGTGGAAGAACCGGGGCTAAAGGAGCAATTCACTTTAGATCTCCAACCTCATGCAGACATGAGCTGCAAAATTCCTTTCACAACTTTATCCAGTGAGTCTTTTCAAGATTGGGATAATGGAAGAAAGGTATTTTAGTCTGTTCATTTAAAAAAAATTTTGTTTTCACACTGAATAAAACATGCACACTCACCTCTGTACAATAGGAAAAGAAAAGAATGAAATGGAGTGAGCCCTGACTTCTGAGTCCGTGACTTGCCCTTGGACCGAAGCTTCTCAGTTCTATTCACTTTGGCGCTGAGCCTTTAGAAGGAGTGCGGGGAGGCGTCAGAGACCACTGACAAAGGACAGTTTTTAGTAGCAAGCTTGACAATGTACGTGGGCCCAGTGAAAAGAAAACGTGCTTCCTATGTTTCTTGGCTTTGCTTTGGGTGGCAAGAGTTAGTAACTCTCTGATTCTCACAATGGGAGTCCTTACTTGGAAGACACCATATTATCCATACTTCCCTATAAATAAGAGGAAAGCTGGCACTTATGAAAATTCACCATATATGCAATAGCAACAGGAAGAAGATTCTGCCCTTTTCTTGGAAAATGGCAGAGTGGTGGGGAAATGAGGTCCAGGATAAATTCATCCAACATGCATTTAGCAAGGATGCTTTGAGCATCTATAATGCTACCTGCCAGGCACTGGGCTAGAGCTGGAAGTGGAGAAATAAAACATCCAGAACCTGTCCTTAAGTAGTTTGCAAATCTAGTTGGGGAGACAGATAAGTATGTAAATCAACAATTAAGGGTGACTCAGAAATGGAGGGCTGTACTGGGGACTTTAAGGGCAGAGGAAGGGCACCAGAGCCAGGCCAGGGAATGTGGGAAAAATTTCTGGAGAAGGGATGATTCATCTATCTGGCACTTAAATGACAAATAATAATTGGTCAGGAGAAGGGAGGAAAGGGCATTCACAAAAAGGAGTAACGACGTGTGCAAAAGGCTTCCAGGTCAGTGATGGGGTAGAGGTGCTCTGCAAACAGGTGCGCACAGCTGCAGTGATCGAAGGGCTCCAGAGGTGGGCACGGATAAGCCAGAGGCAGGGATCATGAAAAGTCTTGTTGAGGAGTTCTGTTTGTGTGTTTGTTTTTTCTAACTCCAGTCAACTTGGGTGTTGAGGAGTTTGGACTTTATCCCGAAAGATTTGAAGCACAGGAGTAGAATAATCAGATTTCTCTTTTAGAAAGATTACTTGGGAAGTAGGTTGGAGGATAGATCGAAGGGACTCAGGCTAGAGGAAGGGAGAGAATGTTGGGGACTAACCCAACGATCAGGCACTGAAAGATATTTTAAGAACGCAAATGAAGAGTGGGACGGAGGAGATGGGTCAGATATGTAGAAGGTGAAACTTACAGAGCACAGGGACCAACCTTACTTTGGCAATAAGCACCTGGGAGGAATTCACGATAATTCCGGGTCTCCATGTTGTACACCTGGATGAATGATGGTGGCATTCACTGGGGTAAGCAACGTGGAGGACAAAGAATAGGCTTGAAATGGGTGAATTCAGTTTGGGCCATGTTGTGTTAGGAGTGACTGTGAGGCATCCAAGTATTGATATGCAAGAGGCATATGGATATCTGGATATGGAACTCAAATGAGAAAGGGTGGTACTGAGATGGGAGCAGTAGCAGTAAGGGACAGGAAGGCAGCATGGTTTGCCTCTCACTCACAGAGCACCTGTGGAACTGCCACTCGGCAAGTGCAGCAAGTCCTCACTTAGCATCATTGATAGGTTTTTGGAAACTGTGACTTTAAGCAAAGTGCTGCCTAATGACACCAATTTCACCATAGGCTAATAATTGATATAAACAAGAGTTAAGTTCCTACAACATATTTCTGATTACAAAAACAACACTAAACTTCTAAATCAAGACCCAAAACACTTTAATAGTAAACATTGAAACAAATGTGAGCTGTTACATACATTTAAGATTCATAAAAACAAGTACGATAATGATTTATCCTGTGGTTCCAGTTCAGGGTCGTGGGTGGCTGGAGCCCGTCCCAGCAGCTCAGGGTGCAAGGCGGGAACCAGCCGTGGCCAGGACGCCATCCCATCGCAGGGTGCACCCACACTCACCTCCACACTCACTCAGACTGGGACAATTCAGACACGCCAGTGAACTTAACCGCACATCTCTGGGATGTGGGAGGAAACGGGAGTACCTAGAGGAAGCCCATGCAGACATGAGAAGGTACAAACTCCATGCAGACAGCAGCCCCGGCCAGGAATCCATTTTTTTCCTCATCAACGTGATAAGGAAACAACGTTGAACAATGTGATGTTATTTGAGAACCTGCTGTAGTTCCTAGATGTGCTGCTCCAGAAGGGACTCAGGAGGACCGTTTGATCCCGTTTGATACTTAAAGGAGGTATCAAAATTAGTCAAATTCATGGAGATGGAAAGTAGAATTTAATAACAATCAAAAGGGGGAGAACTCGGGAGGGAGGGAGAGAACAACCCTACCAGCTTCCTCTGGACAGGCACTGGGATAAAATCTATTAACCTGCTGCCGATGGCACTCTCACCCATTGTTGGTGGGCAGGCTAGTGGGGACAGATATTTTAGAATGGACAGTGTGAATCAAGAGCCTTAAAAATGTTCATACCCTTTGGCCCAGATATTCCACTGCCTAAAATTGATCCTAAATAAGAAACTAAAAATACTGGGGGTGGGGAGGAAATCATTGAAGAGATAAGATATAATTTTTAAAACTAAATGTTCAATAATGGAAAAATAAATAAACATGGTGAAATACAACTATTACACATTTTTACAACGAATGTATAGCAACATGGGAGGTATTTATAAAGTTATCTGAAACCAAATTCAGAATACAAAATTGTATTTATACTTCGATCACATCTATGTCAAATACAGTCTATAAATACAATAAAAGCCTGGGGAAAAAATATCCTAAAATATTTATAGTAGATATTTCTAGTTCCCCAGTATTATTTATTACATGAGTGATTTATAAATGTATCAAAAGCAAAAGGGAAGGAGAAATCATCTTTTCAATAAAAATTTTAAAGGACTTTGAAAATGCCTCCATTTGAATATTTGTTTCTTTTTGCTTGTCCTGTGTGGGAAAGAGGAAGCAGGGGATCTTAGCTTCAGGAAGTGATGTCAAACATTTTAGCTGATTGTAAGTGCTAGAAAGACAGATTAATACCTTCCCTTTAATTGGATGTAATCAGTTAAACAAGGCCACCTGTGGCTGAGATGGAGCCACGTCCTGAGGAGGCCTGAGACTGCAGCTTTGGTGTTAAGCAGCCCTAAAGGCCACCACCACCCTCTGGGATGGGCTTTTGATTCTATATCAAGTTACAGGGCTGAGCTACAAAGAAACAGTCTAATCAAAACCTGAGCACACAATTTGGTGTAGAATGTGTTGATAAAAGGAAGAAAGGTATAGAATTTTACCTTGAGAGTTTATTTCTTTAAAAATAACTAGCAACCAAGCAAGTAAAGAGTACTTCCTATGTGCTGGGCACTTTACTAAGCATTTGAGGTATGATTAACTCGCCAACAAGACTGTGAAGCAGAATCTATTATCATCACAATCCTGGCCACTTTGCAGATGAGGAAAGTGTACAGATTAAGTAATTGATTCCGGAGCACACAGCTTGTAGAGGTAGAGCTGAGACTTGAACCCAGCCCCTTCAACTCCTTCATCCATGTTCCTAACCACCATACTATGCTGCTTCTCAAGATCTCTTAAAGATTATGCTTTGCCAGGTAATTGTGAATTCCAAACACACCATGGGTTCAAGCTTGCCTTTGCAGCAAGTGTTTGTGGTGCACTCCTACCTCCTCATGGTAGCACGCCGAGATGATTTTTGTAAGGAGCAATTGAACATTCCCTTGGGAGCAGAAAACTATTCACCCATGGATTTTCTGCAGTGTGGCAGAACCGGTTTTGCCACAGCTAGGATAGAATCTGGATTGGCAATAGAAGAAGGCTTCTAACAGAGTGTGTAGCCTGTTGGGCCCACACTCTTTTTAGCTAAGAATATGTCCTCAGAAATTCTCCAGTGGTCCAAGTATCCTCTGGACTTCTATATGAAGTGAAAACAAACATTAGGATGCAAGTCTAAAAATGAGCTCATCGTCTTCTCCCCAGACCAATTCTTCCTCTTAGATTCCTTTATTCAGTAAATGGCACTCCTATTACCTACTTGCCTAAGTTGATGGACATTGAGGTTGCCTCCCCCGACATCCATTGCACCTGAAACTTTCCCCACCAAGATTGCGAGTTCACCATGCTAATCTCATCTCCCTTGCCAGTTGGTAACTGGTTCAGGGCTGGGCAGATCTAAGTCAGTCTAGCCAATGAAGCATGAGAAGAGGCTTGCTCTAGACTTCTCAGAAAAAGCAGCTTAATTTCTCCTTCCCATTCCCTATGAACAACAACAACAACAACAACAAAAGCCAGGCATTTTGGCTCAAGCTTGTAATCCTAGAATTCTGGGAGGCCAAGGTGGGAGGATTGCTTGAGACCAGGAGTTCAAGACCAACCTGAGCGAGAGCAAGAGCCCGTCTCTACGTAAAATAGAAAAATTAGCCAGGTGTGGTGACATGCACCAGTAATCCCAGCTACTCAGGAGACTGAGGCAGGAGGATCTCTTGAGCCCAGGAGTTTGAAATTGCAGTGAGCTATGACACCACTACACTCTAGCCTGGACGACAGAGTGAGATCCTGTCTCAAATTAAAAACAAAAACCAAAACCATGTCACTGGGAGTAGCCATCAATGAGTTTGATGAGAAACCAGCCTTAGGCTAAAACCAATGCCGTGGATGGCAGAGAGACACAGAATGTTAAGCTGATGAACCTGCAAACCTTAAAGCTGGTCCCAACCTTAAGTCTTCTGTTAAAATAATATGTTTCCTGTTTTTGCCAGGATAAGAAAGGGTTTCAATTATTTGTATCCTTGCTAATATATTTTGTACATTCAAATAATCAAGTTCAGTCTACTCTTGAGAAGCCGAGGCAGGCGGATCACTCAAGGTCAGGAGTTCGAGACCAGCCTGAGCAAGAACGAGACCCCGTCTCTACTAAAAATAGAAAGAAATTATCTGGACAGCTAAAAATATACACAGAAAAAATTAGCTGGGCATGGTGGCGTATGCCTGTAGTCCCAGCTACTCGGGAGGCTTAGGCAGGAGGATCGCTTGAGCCCTGGAGTTTGAGGTTGCTGTGAGCTAGGTTGATGCCATGGCACTCTAGCCTGGGCAACAGAGCAGGACTCTTGTCTCCAAAAAAAAAATGTACTGATGCTTGTTAGACTCAAACCACTCTTCTAAGGGCTTTACCTGTAGTTTCCACTTATCTGTGGTTTTGCTTTTCACAGTTTCAGTTACCCACAGTTAACCCCAGTCTGAAAATATTAAATAAAAATTTCCAGAAATGAACAATTCATGACTTTTAAATTGCACACCATTCTGAGTAGTGTGATGAAATCTCACACCATTTTGCTCTGTCCTACCCAGGATGTGACTCATTCCTTTGTCCAGCGTATCCATGCTGCACACGCTACCTGTTTCAACTTCCTATTATTCATTCATTCATTCATTATATCCCATATTCCATGCTAAATAGTTCAACTTTTCAGGTGTTTCTATCCTTCAAATGTTTCCAGCCTGATATCATATGCCTCATAGTTATTAAGTATCCCAGTTCCACCTATTTAGCTCCTTTAAATCTTTCTTCACGTATCAGATCCTTTCATTCCTCTGCACGTGAGAAACTACACTCACCATAGACTCCTGTATAGTCCCTCCATTCCATTTCACAGCTCTTCAGTGGCAATGGCCCAGTGTGTACAGTCTGCTCAATGTGCCCAAACTCAGCAGGAAGTGGGGAGTGGGAGAACAGGCAATGCAGTTCTGGGGCCAGACAGAAGGCCAGAATGGATGCAATTGTTGCATTGGGCTTGGAGAGAGAAGACTCAGGTTTGTGGCTTACCTCTGCCCAGCTGTGTGACTTGGGACAAACAACTTAAACTTCGGAGCCTTAGTATCTTCAACTATGATATAGGAATAATTATTAACCTGTGAGGGAGCTCAAGTCTACCTTACATTCTTCCTGCATCCCCGCTTCTATTCCCTAAGGAGAGTGCAAGCGATATAGACGAATCAAGGACTTGCTCCTAAACTAAGTGGTGAGAGGTGGGGTCTCACCCTCTAAAGAACTGTGATCTCTTTGAATTGCTAATCCCTCAGGGCCAGTAACTCAAGACAGGTCCTGGGCTACTCCAGCCTAGGAGCTTTTCTGCTCTAATGAAGTAAAATAGGCCAGGCCTGCTCTAGGCTTAGAAAGACTCTCCTTTTCCATCCTTTTCTTATCTCATCCTTTCTTGGACCATCCTCTCCTTGGACTCAGAGCAGAAAAACAGAGGGCTGAGAATTAAGTGCAGCTCGCAGGCAAGCAGCAAGGAAGGACCTGGCCCACTTTCCACAGGAGTGCTCCAGGCAGTCCTGCCAGGCCCCCAGACACCTGCAGGGATTTAAGGGGCAAAAGCCTTGTGCTAACAAAGGCTTTGGATTAGCCTTTGCTTTGGCCTCAGCACATGTTTCTGGGGACAGAGGTAAGGAGCAATGAGCTTCTAGCTTCCAGCTTCTTCCAATCTTTTCCTACCTCAACAGAACTAATCCTAATAGCATCATCTTATAGGATTGTTATGACAACTTAATGAGATCATCTAAGAGAACATGTTTTGAAAAACATCCAAAACTGGAACTTGAATTTTAAACTCTTCCTATTTTGGTCTCCTCATTTGTTAAATGTAGTTAAAAAAAAAAAAAAAAAAAAAGCTAACATACTCATGAAGCTTTGAAGGATTGCTAGAGGAAAATGTTGGGTAAAAAGAGGCAATTCATAGTCATGTCAATATTTCATTTTAACCTTATTAACAGTTTTGACATTGGATTCCTCTATAAAGTTAATATACTGTCAAAACTCTTACAGGCCTCATACCTTATTAGTGATTTCCTAAATCTACAGAAAACAGGCCCACTCATTTGCTATATTCTCCCATTGAGAAGGTATAGTTGGTTTTACCCTAACACTGCATACTGTTTGACTTTAGATTCCTTATAACTGCATACTTTCTAGCAGCAATAAGCCTCTTCTGATTCATAGCGACTCTACTCCATTAGCTAGATCTGTTAGTCTGTTCTATACTTCACATCTATTTTATTGTGTACTGTTGCTAACCTTTGTGTAGTTCACAAGTAGAAAGTATGACCCAGCCCCAGAGGAGCTATCCTCCAGGCAGCTGGCATTGATATTATAGACATAGGCACACATAAATCTCAGTCTCCTATATATATTTCAAACATTATGTCTTCCCTAACAAAAATTTTCTGAAAACACAGCCAACATTTTAGGGGGAAAATAACAAAAACAAAAACAAAAAGACTGCAGGACTGGAAATGCTGTAAAAAATCCAGGAGTTTTTATTTATATCTTTAAGACAATAGATGGATGGGCGCCTAAAGATAATTAGAACAGACTGGAAATAAAAATCAGCGCAATAACCATATAACACAGAGCACATCTCTTTGGGGTTTCTCCAAAGCCACATCATTAAACTCAGGTGTTGCTGCACCCCTCTTTCCTTCTCCAAGGGGTGCCTTTGCTGGGCCATGGTGCTAGCAGAGAGCTGACCCTTTTTCCAGTCGGTCTCTATGCCCCTGGTAGGAAGATTCCAGGGGATTCCACATCAGAGTCCACACCAGAGCCTGGAAAAAAAAAGACAGAGCACACATTTGCCCCTTGACCTGGCCACAACCCCTGACCACCCCATGGTGTGGGGAGTACACACACAATAAAGTTCTTTGCTGAGGGGCTAGTGCCATCTCAGAGGGGAATTACAGTGGAGGAGGACAGAGTGGACTTTCTGGCTCTTGTCAACTGCCCTTGGACCACATAAAGGGAAAACTTCAAGCCATAGGCCTCCCAGGACAGGGAGTTGTCCTGTCAGTTGTCCCACAACTACTTTTTAAGTCCCCAGACTATGCAAGACCCTCCTGAGGCACTAGATATACATCAGTGACTAAAAAGAGCTGATGCCTGCCCAGGTCCCAGAACAAAGGGGAGGAGGAATCCTTCCACTCAAGTCTGAGCTTCCCTCCAGAAGTGAACCAGATCTTCTGATTCTTCGCTGGTGGATCTTAAGGGTATCTCTGACTTGACAATACTAACGCTAATCTGTAACCCTTAAAATGCTCATTTTTCTCAGCATAACATTGTATAATCCATTCCTGGTGAAAGAATCTTTTTTTATTAGCAGGACTGCAGCCCTACCCTTCTCCCATGGAGATGCACTGGGCTCCTTCCTGCTAGCCTGGGACCCAGCATCTACTCTCTAACCCAAGGACATGGCCACTATAATTAAATTCTTTGAATTCAGGTTATCTGTCTGACAGAGGGAAATAAGAGTAGGGGTGGGAGGTGGGAGGGACTTCATTTTCCCAATGCCCCAGTCTTGATTAGCATTTTAGAATACAATGAGAAGACTCTGAAATTTTCTGTGTAGGACTTAGAAATATCACTTGAATAAATTTGCATTTCTCAGACTAGCATTTGTACTAGCTCCTAACTAAACGGTAACAAATTCCATTCTGTCACAGTGTCTGAATCAAAGAGATTTTGCTGAAGTTCTGTCTTGTGAGTGGAGACGTGGAAGACTCGTTGAGGCTGAGAGACACAAGAGTGACTCTACTTCCTCGGTCCCTTGATCCTTCACCCAGGGTGCTTTTTCGGGAGCACAGCGCTAATAGGCTCCTAAACCTGCCTCGAGCAGCACGAAGACAGATGTCAACATTCTGCACACAGGTTCCAAGCCCTGAGATGTTCCAGCAACCCACATTACAGAACGCCGTTTCAACCCCCATTAGCCACACAACCAAATCACTCTAAAGCCATCTGGGGCAGTGTATTCCAAATTGACAGCCACAGCCCACTCAATTTAATAGGCTATGCCCAGCATTTTTTAAAAATAAGCAAAAGAGTAGAAAATATCAGAGTACAGTGCACAGAGTAAAGGTAAATATTGTTTCATGAAATTTTTATTTCAAGTGAGCAGGTGGGTGATGCATCATTACTGTGGCCTGGATCATAATATAAAATGCATTTCTACTACGGCTCTTGGTCAAAGTAGACAAACAATGGCCAAGGTGTGCTGTCATTATTTAGTCCTCCCTTTCCTATTTTGCATTTATTTATTTATTCTTTTTCAGTGTTGCCAGATAGCCAGGGTGCTTTATTTCTCATTCCCTTGCATTCGTGTTCGCCAGAGATATCAAATAGCCGCTGCATACTCAGTCAGGACCTTCCCTGCCTTGAAGAGGTGATTTCAAGGCACATATTTCTTTTTAAGATGGGAACGGCATGAGTAAAATATGCGTCATTCATAAAAATTCCAAGCATTTTGCAGAACTTAACAAACTAATTACACACATACTTTTTCTGGTCAAGGTAGTAAATAGTAGAATATTTTTAGGATTTGGCCTGAGACTCATCAGAGGCCCCTGAATCGTGACCTCCCTCTATTTCTAGGCTTTTGAAACCCTGCACATGTGCACAGGCTTTCTGCAAGGACAGTGAGCTGCCCTGAACTCCTGGCCCTCCAGAATGTGCAGTGGCTGAGAATGACCCACTCCCGGTGACTTTGCTGCAACCAGTGGGCTAATCCTCCCTGAGCTGAAGCCTGACACAGTGTGAACCACAACCTCCCCCTCACAGCTGTTTTAGCATTTCATGCGCCTGACAAGAAGCATTTGTGTCTGACCTAAACCTCACCTGTTGCAACGTGACTCCATTCATTCACTCTGTCGGATGGTCACCAGATATGTCTCAAGCCCCTGCAATGGGCTCGCCATGGCACAGGACTCTGCAGAGCCTGGGGTGCAGGAGCTCACAGTCCAGCCACAGAGACAGCATGCTCATAAATCACAATGCCAGGCCACATGTGTGGCAGAGGCAATGAGACGCTAGGTGCACAGAGAGGAGGCAAAAAGGGTTGGCCTCAGAAGGTCTAGTCTGGCTCATAGAGATGCTGGTTTTGACTTGAAGCTCTAAGTGGAAATGGAGATAGTTGGTGTTTTCCTCCCAAAAGTAATCCTCCCTAAACATCTCTTTTGACTCTTGATGAAATATTCTCAATTTTTCTTTTTATATCCAATTTTTAGCCCTTTCATCAATTTTACTGTTAAAGTCTATTTATTTTTTATCTCTCTTTGCTGTGTGGTCTGAATGTTTGTGTCTCCCAAAAATTCCTTTGTTGAAATCCTAGCCCCCGAGGTGATGGTATTAGGAGGTGGAACATTTAGGAGGTGATTTGGTCATGATGGTAAAGCCCTCGTGAATGGGTTGTCATTATTAAAAAGATCTCAGAGAGACCCTTGCCCCTTCTTCCATGTGAGGTTACAGAAAAAAGACGGCACGAATAAACTAAGAAGCAGTGTCCCCACCAGACACCAAATCTGCCAGCACTATGACCTCGAATTTCCCACCCTTCAGAACTGTAAGAAATAAAATTCTATTGTTTATAAGCTATCCCCTTTATGATATTTTGTTATAGCAGTCTGAACAGACCAAGACACTCCGTCTATAATGCAAGCTCTAGGAAAATAAGAACTTTGTCTATTTTGTTCCCTGCTCTATCTTCAGCATCTAGTACAGGTGCCTGGCTATAAATATTTGTTCAGTAAATATATGTAGCCCATTTTCTATGGGCTTCATCAGGCTGAGGTGGGAGTGGGAGCTAATGTTTCAAATGGGTTCCTATTACAAATACTGAAACCGACATCTCAAACTTTCTTTCCTACACACTGTTATAGAACCTTCATACCCACCCAGGTCTGTCCTGTTTATTTCTGAGTATTCCTGGAAATGTCTTCAACATGCTCAGGAAAAAGGTGCTGAAGATGTAGCTACCATGCTGGAGACTTCAACAAGCTGAAGAGGTCTGTGTTCTCTGAAGCTCACCACGCATCAAAGCCAAGGCTGTGAGCCATGAAGATGGGGAAAGAACACCTTTTCCTCCCCTTGTGTAACCCCTTATTTATTACACAGGCATCAAAGCAGTGTGGCTCTGTGCCTTGTGTTTGGAGGATTTGTAACGAAAATACTTCTTCCCATATTTACTTACAGTATCGTATTTCCCCTGAATCCAGATATGAGTACGGGAAGAGCTCATGTGAGGATAAGGGGCAGTATTCAGATTCTCTTCTCCCCGCCAACCATCAAGACACTGATACTGGCCTGAACTTAATAGCCTAGCTCTACCTTAGGGTGAGGGATTCCCATGAGGCTTTTCAGTGCCCTCTACAAAAGAGACCACTCTATTAGCCTACAAACCATTATCAGGCATATCTAGATTCCAGCAAGGAGTATGCTCATCCTTGAGCTTGAGTGCCACCACTAAATCCTTTCCTTTAAATGGAATCTTGGGTTGGCATAGAAATGTGGCATGTGCTGACCATGCCTGTGTATATGCCATTTGTATTTTTATATAATATTCTAGAGCTTGCATGTGTCCAGGAAGTTTGGTGAATTATACCATGAAACCAAACAGGGCCAGTGGCTGAATCCGGTGGGAAGAAAGTGTGATTCTCTGACCCATGGACCTCCTGCCAGTCAAACTGTCTGTCACAAAGGCAACTCAGAGAGAGTGTGGACCTCACAGAAGATACCATCACTCCTATCAATAAAACTGTAGTGAACAGGACCACTATAATTCTTCAGCTCAAAAGGACAGTTCACTCAACAGCATCCTGATGGCTTTCCAGTCAATTTGCATAGGATGCTCGTAATTAAAGTTTGATTATCTAATGCTTTGTGGGTATATTGTGTATTATAGAAATCCATTTGTAATATGGAGGCAAGTGTTCTTTTTTGTTTGTTCATTTGCTTATTTGATAATCAACAAATGATCATTGAATGCCTATTATGTGCTAGGGACTCTTCTAGTCATAGCCACAAATAAGAGAGATAAGGTGGCTATTCTTGTGTAGCTTACCATAAATAAGAGCATTCCATAAGTAAGAAAACAATTAAATAATAAGCTAATTTCACATAATCATAAATTCTATAAAACAAAAGTAAACAGAGCAATCTGACTTAAAAGGTGGCTGGGGTTAGCTTTCCCATATCATTCACTTCCCCCTGTCCCTTGCATTTTCTAGTGTACATGCCAGAAAGATGAAATGCTTATTTCCCCAGCCTCCTGTACTGCTAGGGGTAACAGCATGACACAAATCCATGAGGCCAGGCAAAACACTCTGAGGAATGTTTCCCTGCCCAATGAAATGCTGAACCAGTAAGAAAAACTTTGTTCCTTTGAATTTCCCCTTCTTCTTGTTTGGCACACAGACAGAATGCCCAGGAGCATAGCAGCTATCTTGCAACCATGGAGTGGTAATCACGAGGAAGAAAGTCAAGATGTTAAGGATGGCAGAGTAGAACGCAAGAGAGAGCCTGAGTCCCCGATGTCATCATTGAGCCTTGCGGAGCCTTGTCTTAAGTACCCTGGACTTGTTAATATCTAAGACAAATGAAGCTCTATCAAGATAGGCCTGTGTTAGGTTTATTCTTACTCACAGCCAAACATTTTTTCAACTAACAGAGGAACACGGAGTTGGGGGTTGGAAGTTACTTTAACCAGCATGTTTATGGAAGTCTTCTCTGAAGAGATGACAATTTAGTTGAGACCTGCATGATGAGGAGTCAGCCATGTGACTATCTGGAGGAAAGAATTCCAGGCAGAAGGAATAGCAAGTGCAAAGGCCCCAGAACAAAAATAAATCTCCCATGTTCAAGGAACAGAGTAGAGTCCAGTATGCCTGGGGCATGATGAACAAGGGGGATTTCAACCACGCTGGAGGTCCTAGAGGCAAGTGGAGCTAGACCACGGGGAGCCCTACAAGCCATGTCAAAACTCTGGATTTTATTTTAATTCCAAGGGGAAGATTTGAGGTGAATGGATTTGAAACACATTTTGGAGGTCAATATTTCAACAAGGCTTGTTGATGGACCAAACGTGGGATAAGGGAAAATACGGACTTACAGATGACTCCTAGATGTTTGTTCTGAACAACTGTGTGGGGAAGAATGTGGGAGGTCTGGGCTGGGGGAAAGAAAGGAATGGAGAATCGAGAAGTGTATTTTGTGCTAAGTTCAAGATGCCCATGAGAATTGCAAGCAGCAATGTCATGTGGGAAGCTGGAGACGTGATCTGAACCTCCAGGGAGAAGTTGGGGCTGGAGATAGGTATTTGGAACCATCCACATAGAGATGGCGTTTAAGTCATGGGTCTGGATGTGATTTCCTGGCCAGAAAATCAAGAAGTTTAGGCCTGAGATAATTCAACATTTAGTCTTAGAATGGAGGTGAACAGAGATGGACCAATCAGAGAAGTGAAACAAAACCAAGAAGCTCGGAGAAGAAAGCATTTTAAGGAGAGAGGCATCAGCTCTGTTGAATGATGCCAGAAGTTGAAAACAACGAGACAGAGAAGAGGCCCTTTGAATTAAGCATGTTGGTTGTTTTTGGTTATCTTGCTAAGAGCAGTTTGAGGAGAAAGGAGGAACAGAAGTCTCCTTTTTGTGGGATCAAGACTCAAGGGAGAATGAAAAAATGAAGCATAGATATCTATTAAGTACAGAGTGATTTAGCTATGAGAGGAAGCAGGGTGTTTGGGCTAACAGAGGATTTGGGAAGAGTGTTTGGTTAGCAGATAGATCCTAGAGCACTTGTCTACACAGTAATACAAGTTACACAGAGTGAGAACAGCTTGCTACTTACTGAGCTCCTACTCCGTATTAGGCACTTTACAAATTTCCATTTAATCCTCTTAACAAGCTTGTGAAGTTGGAATTTTTCACCATTAGGACATTAAGGAGACAATATAACATATTGGTTCACAGTTCCGGTTTGAGCACAATGAAGTCTAAGCTCTGCCACTTCTTACCTGTGTGATCTTCACGAGTTACTTAACTCTGTCTGCCTCAGTTTCCTCATTACAAAAATAAGGATTTGGAGAACTTACCTCAAATGATTGGTGTGAGGATTAAAATGAAATAACCCATATAAAACAGGTAACACAGTAAGTGCTCAATAAATATTAGTTCTTTTCAGATATGAGAAAATAGAGCCTCAGGGGCTAAGGATCTTCATTTATTTATCAAATATATGAGCTTCTACTTTTTTGCCAAGTACCGCATGAGACCAGAGAGCACAGCAATGAACAAGATCTGAAGTGTCCCTGTCTTCACAGAGCTTAGAGTCCATAAAAATCATGATCATGATAATAACAATAATGAAGACAATAGCTAATATGTATTTGCTATGTGCGAGGTCACTGAAGGCTTAATTGTGGTGAGCAACAAAAGCAGAATCTGCCTTGCTCCATTTTGTCTATTATGTCACCCTTCCCAGGGGTATCGTTTTGCAAGAAGAATGAAACCCAACCCTAATGAAATAATCCTATTGTGTGAGGACATGTTATTGAAAGAAAAACATTGGAAGTGATGACTAACCTCCCTTGCTTTCTCCGCCATTTCCCCAAGATCATATGGGAAACAGATTTTGAGGATTGTTTTTCTCTGCTTCCTGCCTTGTTTCCCCTTCCCTAGTTTCCTACCAAGATGATTAATTAATTAATGACACAACTGTGACTGGCACCATGTTAGATACTGTGCGATATCAAATATAAGTGTTATAGGTTGAATTCTGCACACCCCAAATTCATCTGTTGAAGTCCTCACCTCCTAGTACCTCAAAAGGTGCCTGTAGTTGGACAAAGATCCTTTAAAGAGGTAGTTAAGTGAAATGAAGTCATATGGGTGGGCCCTAACCCAATCTGACAGGTGTCCTTACAAGAAGAAAAGATTAAGACAAAAACCCACCCAAAGGGAAGACAACGTGAAGACACAGAGAGAAGACAGCCATCTACAAGCCAAGGACAGAGGACACAGCTTTGTAGCCTCCAGAACAGTGAGAAAATTAATTTCTGGGTTTTTCTTTATTTCAGAGTATTATAGGAGTACAAATATTTTGGTTACATGAATTTCTCTGTACTGCTTGAGTCAAAGTTGTAAGTGTGCCCATTGCCCAGATAGTGTACATTCTAACCATTAGGTATGATTTCACCCATCCCCTTCTCCCCACACCACCTGCTTGATTTCCGCTAGTTTTACTTCCATCTGTGTAGGAGTGCTGGTCGGTTAGTTCCAATTTAATAGTGAGAACATGTGGCATTTGTTTTTTTCATTCTTGCAATACTTCACTTAAGAGAATGGTCTCCAGTTCCATCCAAATTGTTGCAGAAAGTATTAATTCATTTTAATTTGAATTTAATTAATTCATAGCCAAGGGTTGCCTTGGCTATTTGGGCTCTTTTCTGGTTCCAAACGTAGCATAGAATTATTTTTTCTAGGTCTGTGAAAAATGACATTGGTATTTTGATGGGGATTGCGTTAAATCTGTAAATCACCATGGGTAGTGTGGGCATTTTAATAACGTTGATTCTGCCAAACCATGAGCCTGATATGTTTTTCCATTTGTTTATATTATCCATAATTTCCTTCCTCAGTGATCCATGGTTCTCTTTGTAGAGATCTTTCACCTCGTTGGTTAAATATATTCCTAGGTATTTTATTTTCTTTGTTGCTATTGTGAAAGGTATTGAGTCTTTGATTTGATTGTCAGTTTGACTGTTATTGGTGTATAGGAATGCTACTGATTTGTGTACATTGACTTTGTAACCTGAGATTTTGCTGAATATATTTATCAATTTCAGGAATCTCTTGGTGGAATCTTTGGGGGTTTCTAGATATAAGATTGTATCATAAGCATACAGTGATAGTTTGACCTCCTCTTTCCCCACTGGAGCCACAAAACTCAACAAATTTAAAAAATAGTAATTATACCATGTATCTTCTCAGACCACAGTGGAATAAAATTAGAAATCAACTCCAATAGAAACATTCAATTCTATAGAAAGTCACAGAATTAAACAACCTACTGCTGAATAATTATTGGGTCAAGGAGGAAATCAAGATGGAAATCAAAAGACTCCTCGAACTAAATGACAAAGGGGACACAAGTTATCAAAATCTAGGGGATCCAACAAAAGCAGTCATAAGAGGAAAATTCATCTCCTTAAATGCCTACATCAAAAAGACAGAAAGATCACAAATCAACAATCTAATTAATCACCTGAAGGAACTAGAAAAGGAAGAGCAAACCAAACCCAAACCCAGCAGAAGAAAAGAAATAACTAAAGTCAGAGCAGAACTAAATGAAATCAAAAACAAAACAAACAAAAAATACAGAAGGTTAATGAAAAAAGTTGTTTCTTTGAAAAAATAAATAAAATTGATAGACCTCTTGCTAGATTAACAAAAAATAGAAAATACCTAAATAAACTCAATCAGAAATGAAAAAGGAGATATTACAGGTGATACCACAGAAATACAAAACATCACTATGAATACTATAAAAGTCTCTATGCACATAAACTCAAAAGTGCTGAGGAAATGGACAAATTCCTAGAAACACAGAACCTCCCAAGGCTTAATCAGGAAGAAATAGAACTCCTAAACAGACCAATAATGAGAAATAGAATTGAAGCAGCAATAAAAATTCTTCTAAGTAAAACAAAAGCCCCAGATCAGATGGTTTCACAGCCAAGTTTTATCAGACCTACAAAGAAGAATTGGTACACATACTGCAAAAATTATTTCATAACATCGAGAAAGAAGGAATCCTCCCCCAACTCATTCTATGAAGCCAGTATCACCTTAATATCAAAGCCAGCAAAAGACACAATAAAAAAAACCTATAGATTAATATCCCTCATGAATATAGATGCAAAACTTCTCAGTAAAATTCTAGCAAACCAAATTCAGCAGTACCTCAAAAAAATAATCCACCACAACCAAGTGGGATCTCAGGGATGCAAGGATAGTTCAACATACATAAATCTATAACTGTGGTTCACCACATAAACAGAAACAAAAACAAAGATTATATGATCATCTCAATAGATGCAGAAAAAGCATTTGACAAAATTCAGCACCATTTTATGATAAAAACTCTTAACAAAACAGTCATAGATGGAACATATCTCAAAATTATAAATGCCATATATAACAAACCCACAGCCAACATCATACTGAATGGGGAAAAGTTGAAAGCATTCCCACTTAGAACTGGATTAATACGTAAGACTGTCACTGCTTCTATTCAACATAGTGCTGGAAGTCCTAGCCAGAGCAATCAGGCAAGAGAAGGAAATTAAGGGTATTTCTGTTGTTTAAGCCACCCAATATATGGTACTTTGTTATGGCAGCTCTAACACACTAATCTAATAAGTAAAACACACCCACGGCCTGCAAGACTTCATTCACAGTGTTGCAGAGGAGATGGGACATGCTCATAACTAACGACCAAGCAAGTGGTACACGGCCAGAACCATGAGAGAAACACTAAGAGTAAATTCCCAGGGCCCCAAGGATAAAGAAACCATTTGCTTCTATGGGGGTGGAGAGTCAGGAAAAGATCTGAGGAAGAATTGGATTGTGAAAAGGGATGAGAGTGACTCATGGGGACTTACTGGGTATCAGAGGGGAGAGAAGGGCCCTCCAGGGAGATGGCCCAGCATGAATCATCATTCCTCTATTATTAGCTCACTCTCTTTGGCCCTCCTTATGTACTATGCTTCCAGGCTCTGTAATGAATTACCATTTGGTCATTATTTCATTGTTACGTTTATTAAGGAGCAAAAGTGTCATTATCCCCATTTTACAGATGAGAAGGCTGAGGCACAGAGAGGGGAGCTAATGTATTCAAGACCACACATCTAGTGAGTGGTAGAGCCGGATGCACACTCGGGTCATTCTGCAGCATTGGTCGTGTTTGGTGCAGTAGTGGGGTGGGTGCAGCTTGAGGCCCTGTGGAGCAAAAGGTGCACAGTTAGCAAGTGCACACTCCTCTCTCTAGACTCATAGATGGGATCGAAAGGATAGAGCTAGAGCAATAGCTGGAGAAGGGAGTAAAAGTGAAGAAGTTGTCTTATCTTTGAGGAGAGGGATAATTAGAAACTGTGGGTGGGTAAAAGGGAGGAGGGTAATATTGAAGATAGGAAAGAAGATAGTTGGCAAAGAAAGTCTCTGGCAGAGAGCAGAAGCCTAAGATGCAATGCATGCATGGGGTGGGGAGTTTGGGGGTGGCGAGGACAGCCTTGGAAAAAACAGGGGACAGTGTTTGGGACGTGAAAGTGGAAAAGAGCTAAAGGGAAGAGATTAGGAAATGGGGTGCAGCAGGTTTGATGGCTGCTGGCCCTGTTTTTCTTTTTTTTTCTTTCTTTCTTTTTAAAAATAATTGTATTTCTTTCTGTAACATACAGGCAAAGGGAGGAAGGAGGCTGGAAGACCTGAGGGGAGTTGTGAAGTTTGGGGACAAATGCTGTGGGGAATTGAAGAGAAACTGAGTACAAGATACAGGCAGCAGAGTAGTCAACCACCTATACGAAGCACAGTTCTGTCCAGGAGGGGTCGGGGTGGGGCAAAGGAGATCAAAGCACCAAGAGTAAGGAGGACAGAGCAGGAGAGCCAGGCTAGGGAAGGGAGGGAGGAAGTGAAGGCACAGGAAAAACGGGGAGGGTTTCTGGGACTAAGAAGGAGCCCATTCCAGTATCAATTCCTTACTCAGTATTTCCCTTTATTATTTGGTACAGCATTTTAAATGGAGACTTCTAAGCAAATGAAGCATGGACAGAATTTTGCTGTGTTGCAACATTTGCAGTCATGCTTTGAGAAGACAAGGTGGACGAGGTATGGCTGGGAGGGAATGGACTTTTTTCGCAAACATCAGAATGTGTGTAGTCAAGCCGGGCGTGGTGGCTCACGCCTGGAATCCTAGCACTCTGGGAGGTCGAGGCAGGCGGATCACTCAAGGTCAGGAGTTCGAAACCAGCCTGAGCAAGAGCGAGACCCCGTCTCTACTATAAATAGAAAGAAATTAATTGGCCAACTTAAGATATATATATAGAAAAAAAGAGCCGAGGAATGGTGGCGCATGCCTGTAGTCCCAGCTACTTGGGAGGCTGAGGCAGAAGGATCCCTTG